>JAVTVY010032484.1:0-14529 GCA_036873755.1 Hanleya hanleyi
GCGAAAAGTCGACGTCGCATTTTGAAAGGCGACGCCGCGCGTCGACTTTTACAATGCTAAGAGATGGGCCAAAAGGCGACGTCGACTTTTGAAACACGACGTCGAGTTTTGGCCTATCTCTTTAACATTGTAAAAGTCGACGCGCGACGGAAAGGACGACGTCGTCTTTCAAAACGCGACGTCGACTTTTCGCGTCGCGCGTCGACTTTTGCAAGTCGACGCGCGAGATCAAATTGGCACAAATAGAACACCATAGGTGGAGAGTGCCTCTGCAATGGAACATAGGCGCTAATCATTGAAGACATAAAATATAAACAGCGTGATGTATATAACCCATGGTGCTCACGTATGGTCACCGTGTAAGCCAAGCATATAGAGTATATCACTCCATGCAGGCTGTATATGCACAATAGCGACCTGTTAAGGGCCGAAGCCGACCGCCATGTTATACATAGCGGTATAGTACCGCTTGTTTAACAATGGGAAGCACTTCAAAGAAGTACCGCAAATTTCAAACGGGTCAGTATGTATGTGGATTTCAACTTCTTCTTTATTAAGCACGACGTTTCGCTAAGTCTGCCCTTAGCATTCTCAAGTGTATAAATGTACAATCAAACATGAGGAATATATATATGTACAGAGTATGATGAAGCCAATCTAATATAACAACAATATATGGTCTGAAAACAGTGGGGTGTAGACACTCCTGGAGAGTGGGCATACATGAAAGGGTTATGGGGAACAGAGCTAAACAAACAATAGTTGTGGTGCGTGGTTACAATGTGAGGGCTGGCTTAAATATGTTGAATGGTAGTACATGTGGCATGCTGGTATGAAGAGTAGATAAAACAGTAGTAATGTAATAACGTAAAGTAAAGAACAGATCAAGGAGCATCTGCATGGCTTCCGCGTCTAAAGAAAGAGTTTAATGGGCACACATTGTCCATCCGCATATAAGAACACGAATCTGCAGTCAGAAACTCCAACGAACAAAGATCTGCGATAGCCGAACATATCGTGAACAATCCAGGCCACACCACCCCATGGGATCAAACGAAGATCCTCGCCTCGAATCTCGGGGAGAAGAAACACGCCTCATCAGGGAGTCCATCGAAATAACAAGGCACAAGCCCAAGATGAACAGAGACCAAGGGCTGATAATCTCGAATGCATGGAAAGATGTGATCACACCACAATAGACCATATATACACCTTACTGACTTTCATAGTATCCATACATGTGTGCCCATTAAACTCTTTCTTTAGACGCGGAAGCCATGCAGATGCTCTTGGATCTGTTCTTTACTTTACGTTATTACATTACTACTGTTTTATCTACTCTTCATACCAGCATGCCACATGTACTACCATTCAACATATTTAAGCCAGCCCTCACATTGTAACCACCCACCACAACTATTGTTTGTTTAGCTCTGTTCCCCATAACCCTTTCATGTATGCCCACTCTCCAGGAGTGTCTACACTTCACTGTTTTCAGACCATATATTGTTGTTATATTAGATTGGCTTCATCATACTCTGCACATATATATATACCTCATGTTTGATTGTACATTTATTGGCCATAAAAAACTATCCATACATAACATCTGGCCAAAATGTCACAGACACATTTAGAAATAAAATAGGCATGGCAACAACGGAGTTACCTTGATATTGAGGGCCGTCTGTTCCACTGTCCTACAAAACAAACGATGGCCAAATCTAATTGAATTCATGACAACATTAGCACGGCCAAATCGCATATAGCGAGCGGTATTCGGCATAAAATATAGGAAATGGTGATGGCGGAGTTACCTTGATATTGAGGGCCGTCTATCTCATTGTCCTACAAATTCCTTATGGCCATCAAACGATAATGCATACAGAAATAATACAGTGCCGTTTATTTGTGTATTCACCTAGTACTGAATCTATCGAAATGTTTAGTTATTTGTTCATTTGTTTATCTATTTGCTGTCTTAATTATATATTGCTATTCATATTATGTGACTGACATTCGGGGCGTGCCTGTTGTTGGGAGGAAGATATATCAAATTATTGCATCGAAAAACAATAGAAAACAAGAATGACTACAAACCTTCTATTTCATATGATACAGGCACACCGAAGACCACAGACGAGTTGGACAAGACCTGAAACAGAAGACGGATGACGATTACAAGAATACCTACAGCGCCTTGAGTGACAACGCCGCATAGCAAGAACACCCAGAATCAGAATACTCGACCCTAGACCACACCGGACACGCTACCACTTAGATGTTACCGAACTGACACCTCAACACAGAATATGATCCTTTGACTTTCACGTGATATAGGACGTAGACCTGCCGTTCTGTACCCCACTACACACTCCAAGCAATTGTTACAGGCACAGATTTCTGGAAGGACCCACCCTGTTCCCAAGGGCGTCGTTAGGGAAGTCGTCTCGAAGAATCCTGAAAACGCCCTGGTTCTCCCAGTTTTTTCTGGACGGCTTTGTGCGTACTATGGGGTACCGAGACAAAGGAATCATCCACGCGATTATAACAAATATTTTCCAGTATAAAAACCAATAACAGACTTAACGACTTGTACATAGCGACTCTTCTCTACTAGTATTTATATTTCCTCATTGTTATTGTTATTCATTATTTAATTATTTATTTTAATATCTAGCGCTGCAAAAGATCTCAAATTAACAAAGAAATGTACCGTGAAATTTAAATAAAACATTGAGTTGATGGGCCGCGAAATCCGTATGGGAAGCGGCCCTTAAACTACAATTTCAATCAATTGTACATTTATACACTTGAGAATGCTAAGGGCAGACTTAGCGAAACGTCGTGTTTAATAAAGAAGAAGTTGAAATCCAGGAAATTCCAGTGTTCATACTTGTACTACTTCTATACCTCAAACCGAATGACACTTCAAAATGTCATTCAAAAGTTAAGTATGTATGTGGTCTGAGAATACAATCAGAGAAAGCGTGAGGATCAAAGAGAGACCAGAGTTCAAACTTCGATACACGCGTCAGGTCAGGAGGCCGAAGCCAAATGCAACAAAAAGTATAGTTTGGTTCCAAATGAATCAGTTTAGAGCATTTCGCTAACAATCTCAACCTGAAGACATAAGCTGGTGAAATTCAGGACATTTCACCCTGTATACATTTCTCCATTCAGACATCCCCCATGCGGAGATTTTTCCCGGCAGATATTTCCTCCTTCCTATTTATTCTTGGACTATGACTTAGTACTAATGTGTTACGAAGTAGAACTACTGATAAAGACAATTTGGATCATTTTTGTTTTGTAAATATATTTTCAATAGGCTTGCTTTGACATGATTTCCCCTTCCTTATCCATGTTTAAGATACTGTTAACAAGTTTTGTATGACTTAGTAAAATATTGTAACAAAGTTATAATTAAAAGAAAAAATCGATTTTTATTTGATATGATTTCAGACAATAACTCATGGTATCAATAAAGACGAAAAAAGACATTGTTGGATAATATTTTTGGGCCAATATGACAACGTTCCCAGCGTTTTTTTTTCAAATTTATTCACCAATTCAAATAATTACTTAATTTCTAAAACTATGTAAAAGTATTTTGGTTTGTTATTTTTATCCTGAGAGTTAGCCTGGCTGCTGCCCGAGTAGAATCAGTCGGTGCTTGACACAATGAAATTCGTTGTTTTGTTTGTCTTTAAAACCTCAGATTACACGTTTATTATCCTAACTCAGCCTGTGGTTGACATTAGATAAGTAATTGGTTAGTATTTCTTTGAGATTTATTGATCACTGTGTGATATCTGTTAACATACATGCATATCACGTATGCTATTATTCAATCATGCAAAATATAGACAGAAAATTATATTATGTATAACCTAAACATGCATTATCACTGAATAGTTAATTAAGACGGACAATATTTCAACCTTGGTACACACAAAGTACAACAATGTTCAGAAAGGGGGAAATGTCCTAAGAGGGAAAAGTCTGCAAGGGGAAATGTCCGCAGGGGGGAATGTCCGCGCACCAAGCTGGTGATATGTATATATTTATCGAACATCTATTTTGTTACGAGAAAACAGTAATGGTTTAACTTTTGACGATCTGCACATTTTGTCTTTGAGGTTTCTTCAATATCAATCAAATGATCTAAACTGGATATACACTAATACTTAAATTCCAACAATAAAGTTAATGATCTCAATCCCGGACTTAATTATAATTGAAGGTACATTGTGTAATCCGTGAACAATATATTTTACCAGATAGCAGCGACATATGGATCTGATCTCTTCCCGGGGCCTACAGCCTGTTGCAGTTCAATTTATAACTGGTTTAATTTTGGGGAATATGCAATATGCATCACATTATCACAGAAAGGACTATTATATTACACTGATTATAGTTCTGGCAGCTTGAGGTTAAAACTACGAATGTGGTCCAGTTTTCATTTATCAAAAATATATCCTTTGTTGTAAGCATGGGAAAGAGTGCAACAGTGTGAACCGCAAATTCAAGCCTGCCGCTGCTATCGGGGCACATTTATTTAGGACTGACTTCATTTATCTCGGGAATCCAGGATTAGGCCTTTTCAATCTATGTTTACCAAGGAAGACATTTACTAAGCCGCACATATAGAAAATATGTGGTATTCATACAAAAAATACATGTAACTTTTCCCTGTAAAATAATTTGGACAATATGTATCGACATAGGATAATGATAATAAGATTAGATTAGATTAGATATCTAACGTCACCCGGATATAATAAATTCACAATGTCTCATTGATTCCATGGGCTAAAATGAGGAGAGGCAGCGTAACTTTGCTCGGTTCTTCTCCCTCCCGCATCCCCCACCCCACATCATCACCCCAGACCAATACGCTGAATTATATCATTGAGAAGATATACCAACGTTAATTTGAAAATGCCGCTGTATGAAAGTATGCGTTGAAAGGAACGTTCCTGTAATATCCCAATATTAATACCTTCCACTCCTTATTAATTATGACACATTTCATTTCTGCCCGTATAACTGGGTGTATGCTCGCGATATTTATAGACACCAAATCTGTTTGAGAACAAACACTATTTATCAGCATATATTATGGTAAGTCTTAAGATGAACCTAAGATGTCTTAAGATGAAGTCTAATATAAAACATTTGGAATGCCTTGAATATAAAGACGGCCATACTGTACTCCACATCAAGTTTTCTCTCGTATTCAAAGTTACTTGAACTGATTACATCCTAGAACACCTTTACTCGGCAAAACAGATCAGATCAACTTATCTGGACATTTGGGCCCTTGGTGCTGATTTCCGCTCATATCTGGTGATTAACAGTAGATATGGATAGCTAAACCGCGGTATCGTCTGCGCGTCAACGATAATGCCGATAAGAGACACACCCGTCCTGCCTCACGAACATTTATCTCTAGCGCTGCCTCGGCCCTTGATATCAAAGACCGACCGCTCAGATATAATCGGCGATTATTTATTTGTCACCACTAACGGAAACACATTTAGGGCACCTAAACGCTGATTTTTACAAACGTCACCAGTATAATCAGTTTAAGGGGACGATAACACTGGTAACATTAAGGATAATCAGCAGTATGGGTTAGTGTCAAAACGGAACGCACAATACCGCTAGTGGTGACGTTATCTTGAAATCATCGATTGCGTCGAAACAAGACCAGTAGGAAAACGGAGCAAGTCACTGGTGAATTTTTGGCACTTTGTCACCACTGCTTGTTCACAGTGAGATAAGTTTGAATTTTGGCCTATACCACGCTGAATGCAATCACCGCGTCACAAAATTCAATCAACCACGTCACATTAATCAACGTGTGGTATTACATTCCACGGACTATCTGTCAATCTATCATCAAAATTATGGGTGACTTTAAAATTCAATTGAAACGACCATTAACATTTACTGGATTGCGATCTATCGCACTATTCGATATAACTACACAATTTAAAATTACAGAAGAGGGTAATGTATACGTGTATTGTTCATTATGCGAGGATACTGCACGCTTAGCCCAGAAGGTGTAAATTACACCTCTACGAGGTGTAAATGGCATGTCCCAGGGCTAACACCCTTTTGGGTGTGAATTAACACCCTCTCCGAAAGGTGTAAATTTACACCTTCTCGAAAAGGTGTTAAGTTACACCTTTTTTGCTCACATTACACCTTCCATGGGTGTTCATTCACACCTTCTGAATAAAATTTGCACCTTCCAGACAAATTTATGAGCATATTTTTGTTGGGAACCCAGCATCCCATGGGTGTTTATTTACACCTTTTGATCACAACAAAACCTTTCAGTGGTGTTAATGTACACCTTTTCAACAGAATTATACCTTCTTTGGGTGTTCATTCACACCTTTTGGGCAAATTTGAATCATCTAGGGGTGCTAAAATACACCTTCTGGTGATCATTCCATCTTCCAGGGGTGTTAAATCACACCTTATTAGTAAGAATTACACCTTTCATTGGTGTTAATTTACACCTTTTGACCGAGATTACACCCTATTGGATGTTTATTTACACCTTTTGGCCAAAATAAACCTTCTAGAGGTGCTAAAATACACCTTCTGGAGACGGTTCCATCTTCCTGGGGTGTTAAAACACACCCATTTCAGGAGAATTACACCTTCAAAAGGTGTTAATTTGCACCTTTTTAGTGAGAATTAGTGGTGTTCGTACCACCCAGTAGTGGCTCTTGGTTGAGGTACACAATAAGAACATTAACACAAAATACATGTATGATATATTTTATTAGGGAAATCACAAAAAGCACATTTACATTGGTCTTTTCATGTTAGCCCTCCCTGATATCATAGTTGCTTCCCTGGAAGCACAAAGTTCAAACTATTAAAAATACAAGCATCCCAACTCAACCTAAATTGAGCACGTTATGTTCATGTCACTTATGCCTCCAACTTCCACCCGCCTACAGATAGCGTACAACTATTTATATACACACAAGTCTTTACCACCGCTCACTAAAGCACACAGTTCAAACAATTTAAAATACAAGCATCCCAACTGAACCTAAATTGAGCACGTTGTGTTCATGTCACTTACGCCACCACCTTTCACCCGCTCACAGATATCACACAAACTATTTACATACACACAAATATTTACCCCCGACCACTAAAGCACAAAGTTCAAACAACTAAATACATCAGCATCCCAGCCTAACTCGGACACAGATACCATAAAATCTATACACACACAAATTTTCACTCTCATACCCTCAAAGCACAAAGTTCACAAGCAACCCAACTCAACCCAAATTCAGCATGTCCTGTTGCATATGAGAGCGACCGCCCTCCCCCCCTCACCCCATCCCATAGTACAGACATCAAACAACTATTTATATATATATACAGATGAATCTTAACCCTCAAGGCACAAAGACTAAAATATACAAGCACTCCAATCCAGGTACCGCCGATCATGAAGTAAAACAAGCGCTGAATGAGCGCAAAGACCTCCGTCGAGGCAACAGGGTCAGTAGGGGAATAGTACATCACTGAATAACATAGGGCCGGATGCCAAGTTCAATTTTGCATTTGTTGACGTGAACTTCACCAATGGTAATTAACGTGAGATTGACGGTTCCCCACTAGCATGTCCAGCTAGGGATGTGGAAGTCACATTCCCCGCAAATACTATTTCTTTGATTTCACGTGCTTGAAATATTGGGGTATGGAATAGAGTATATTGATGGACAACCTGGAATACTGCTTGAGACATTAGGCCCCTTCCCATCCACACCTTCCCATGAGAGGACACCCCCACCCAAATCAACACGTTAGCGGCAGAAATGAGACCCTGTGTGCCTAGTTTTATCAACTTGCTTGTGATTTTATGCTATAGGCCCTACACATCAATACTTCATATTTTGTATGTGTACAGTATAGCATCCTCATTGACAGAATCCTCTACAAAACACATCTGATTTTACCGACACTTCGTTCTGATCTGTCTCAGCATCATGTGCGGATTCAATGAGCTCGGAATAATTTTGTATAATGGTGTTACAGGTCACCTTCACCATAATGTATCAATTACCATGGACTTGTACATGTATCACATTCATATTGAATGGTGATGGCTGATGAGAATATTGCCCATATGGAACAAATGGCTGGATTCCAGCGAATAAAAAGTTCATGTTAATCATAAACACCATACAATTAATAATACTATCAAATAATTATGTATTCTCCTTGTCGACATCAATATAATACAGACAATATTATGACTGAATCAGTGTAACAGATATCCAAGGGTATATATGTCTACACTAAACTGAAGGAGATGCATGATGCGTATTATATTATGTTGTAAAACTTCACTTGCTAATCTCGATTATGTTGCTTATTGTGAAAATAAATTTAGTATGATTGCCCAGCATCCTCAAATTAGAAATATATTCAGCAGCTAAAGTTAGCTCTGTAGAGGCATTAGGTTAAGCGTAATGCCCACACCAAACTGTAGCTTTTTGTCATCTACTATTTCAGAGACCAGTTTTACGTTCCTAATTCAAAGCTAAAGTTAAGCCAATCATAACAATATATAACACCATGGTACTCAGGAAATGAAGTCTTTGTTTCAAGAAGCTAAATCATTTCTGACACATTCAAGTCCTCACCTGGTCAAGGGAGATAATTTTGTTAAAAAAAACAAAAAAAAACAAGTATAGATCCACACTGGCGCAGACCAGAAAGTTTTATGACCTTTGATGATATTTGTGAAGCATGCTGCAGGACTTCAACTTTCATGAATCTGATATTATCCACACAACCCGTTCTACATGATATTTTGCCATAGCATCGATAAACTAGATCCCTTCATTTATGTGGTCTAGATTCAGGAGCTATTGGGGGCTGCAGGTTTTGTAAAAGTTAGATCCAATTATTCTGAGAGAAGGAATGAAGTTCGGCATGGTTGTGTTGAGGTAAAACTGGGCATCCTTGAAAATGTCTGACCGATTGACACATGTATCACTCTGCCGGTCATCATTACATGCGTAATGTTTATTTCCTGAGGAATCAGGGGGTGGGGGGTTGTGGCCAATCACTGACTCTGATGCTTATGTGCTTCATGACCTACGTGACAGGTTTATGGACTTTACAACATGTTGGCAGAAGATTATTGTATCTTACATCAAGTTTATGGCTGGAACTATGAAATAAATTTAAAGGTAAACATATGCCAAAGCATTGTACGTGTATATGTGCTATGTCGCTGTAAATTGCAGGATTAGTGGTCTGTGGACTGGGCAGCGGCACATGTCTGCATAAGTTTTTCAGTGCTCTCCAGGTAAATGCCATGACTGGAAATATGAAATTAATTCAAAAGTAAACATGCCATATATGACATTGTATATGTATAAGCTTATACATGTGACATGTTGCTGTGAATCACACGTTTTTTGGCTTGTGAACTACATGATACTGTTATGGGCAGCAGCACATGTTTGCAGAAGTTTACTGATGGTTTTCCAGTCCGAAACAGGCAGGGAAATATGAATTTGACCCAAAAATCAACCGGACTATTACACAAAAATACTACAATATAGTACATGTTGTTTGCGTTGAATTTTTGCACAATTTGGCTTTGAAGGACTACGTGACAGGTTTATCATCTACGCCACATGTTATCAAAACTTTGCTAATGGTTTTTTAATCTGAAACAGGCAGGGAAATATGAATTTGCAGAATAAAGCAAACCTGCATTTTACATAATAAATACATGAATTTGGTACGTGTGCGGCGCGTTGATAAATCGCACAATTTTGATTTGGTAGACCACGTAAAAGTCTTATGGGCTACAGGACATGCTGGTGGAAGTTTCAATGCATTTGATCCCAAGCAAGGAAGAATATGAGTTGGCCCAGAAATAAGCTTATGACTATTACACAAAAATACTACAATATAGTACATGTTGTTTGCGTTGAATTTTTGCACAATTTGGCTTTGAAGGACTACGTGACAGGTTTATCATCTACGCCACATGTTATCAAAACTTTGCTAATGGTTTTTTAATCTGAAACAGGCAGGGAAATATGAATTTGCAGAATAAAGCAAACCTGCATTTTACATAATAAATACATGAATTTGGTACGTGTGCGGCGCGTTGATAAATCGCACAATTTTGATTTGGTAGACCACGTAAAAGTCTTATGGGCTACAGGACATGCTGGTGGAAGTTTCAATGCATTTCCAGTCTCAATCAAGCATGGAAATATAAATCTGACCCAAAAGTAAACATGAATTTTGAATAAAAACAAAGAAAAATAGCATATGTTGTTTGCGTTGAATTTTCATACAATTTGGGTTTCACAGACTATGAGACAGGTTTGCCATCTACGTTATATATTAGTGAAAGATTGCGGATACTTTTTCCGCGCCCAAACATGCAGCAAAATAAAAAATAAACGAAAAATAAAACATGCATTTTACAGTTTTACACAACATTACAAGTATATGGACCACGCCCCCTTTGTTCGGCTATTGATTTAACGACTAATTGGCTATAGTTCGATGGAACGAGACTGACCTGCGTTAGAACATATGTCATAGAACATGTTCGCATAGATCTGGAGTAATGAAACACTCTTGGAAACAAGAAATGACTCAAAATACAAACCCGGAAATGGAAAACAACATGTCTTGGTTTGCGCGACCTTGGTGACCTTCCCCACCATAAATTTTATTTCGGGAAATAGAGCCTAATAACGTGTTTGCTGGTGGAAAGGGAATATTTCCTGCCTCCTAGATTTTCACAAGCTTTCGTTTGATGGGGAAAAGAGGGAGAGAACGGGTGTAGTTTAGCCAAAGGGGGGGGGAGAGAAAATTGATGGGAAATCTGACCTGATTTGGCAACGTCGTTTGAGGTTCAGCGATTTGGGTTCAGCCTCGCTGTGAGTTTCAATTCGTTTTAAATGGTTCCAAAAGGTTTCAAAAAGTTTCAATTTGGAATGGAGTCTATCGGGGGAGAGAAGAAGCGAAAAATCGCATTGTCCGTCTCTCCAAGCTGGAGGGCCGCCATGTTCAATCTCTCGGTGGATGCAGGACAGGACCGGATAGATCTGGTTTCGAGATTGAGGTGGAACCCGACTACAGAAGCAAGGCCCACTGCAATGCATTGCAATGGGGAACCCCATTATTTCAATTGTGTCCAAAGAAAAAGTGCAAGATTTCGTCGGGAACCATGACGATCCCTATTGGAAATATGAGTCGTGGGTTCCCCATATGACAATTATTTGGCGGGAGATTTCACGTTGCGTTCCTAGACCTCCGTCTGATCGACGGAGGTAATAAGTTGCTCACCCTAAATAATAATTGGGTATCTTGAAACCAGCTTTGAAACTCTGCTCGTATGTCTTAATACACGTTTCATGAAAAGTTACCACTTCATTATATTTTTCACCCTGAATACAAATGGATGCACATGTATGGGACCGATTTAACAACTTACTCCATGGGAAAAATTAATAAAAATAAAGGTAACAGATAATATTGAAATAAAAACTAGCAATCCGGTTACATATCCATGATCAGTGTTCTGGGTTCGTAAACAGATATTTGCCATAGAATGATTTTCTTAATGACAACGGGGGGCAGATCTTTGCCATGGAATACTTTTGTGGGAATACTTGTGTAGATGACCCTCTGGGGTGCCTAGCCTCTGAGAACGAAAGTTGAAAACTCTCAGAGAGTAGGGCGTATCAGGTAACAAAAATGGCAATGACACTGGATGGGAGAGTTGAGGGGGGGGGGAGGGAAGAGTTGTACATAATCTTCTGGGATGCCTAGGAGAGTAGGGTAACAAAAATGGCAATAACACTTGATTGGGAGTTGAGGGGGGGGGGGGACAAGCGGTAAAATATACACATTAATATGTGTCTGAATGTTCATAACAGGGGTTTTATTAGAAGGCGACAATTTTTGGGACTACTTTCAACAGAGCAGCCACCTACTTTGCTTAGTTGTCTGTATTACTCAATGTTAAATGCCATAATAATAGCCTGCTACTTTGGTGAATTGCCACCTACTTGAAAAGTTAATGAAACCCTTACATAAGTATGATACAGCGTCATGGTTCAAGAATGTTTTTCTGTAAGTGAGAAGTAGCTCTTAATGATTCTGTAACTTTGTCACCGTCCTGATAACGGTAGGTCTTGGCACAAAAACCAGTTCGAGTTATGTCAATGAGTTGTTAACTTTCTCGTTGTAGCGATTATTGAAAAACCAATATGCGGCGAGCAGGCATTTCAATCCCAGCAGGAGATCCGTCGTATCCAAAAGCTTCTGCTTCTCCACATAGACAGAGATGGTATCCGCGGTCTCCATATTGGAACCCTGGTGGACAATAATTGGTGTCATAACAGCAGGAGTTACCTGAAAGTAACATAAAAGATATATAAGCATATGGGATTGATAGTATTCTTCAATCATAATCTTTTACCATCATGACCATTGAGTCTTCTAAATTATACGTTGAATGTCCAAAAATCTTTTATTCTGCCTGCGGATGTAGTAATAAATCATATCGTGTGTACAGGTAGGTGTCAGTTTGTACGCTAGACAGGCTTAAGAAATATCAAACCAGGCCAAATTCCAATTCGAACCAGCGTCGATCATTACTAAGTTATATTTACATACACGTAATATAGGGGAAAAGAGAAGAAATGCAGTTTCCGACTTCAACGCCCTAAAGATTTTACTTGTATACTCATCGACCTTGTATGTTATATCTATGTGATTAGCATCAGGAACTATATCGATTACACTCATGAAGAATTATTCACTTACTTCTGTTTGGATCAGCATGGTTTGGTCTTCTTTGAAATGGTTTACAATGACTGGTGCCACAGCAATGGCCAGTTGATCTGTATGAGAAAAAGAATCCATATTAAATTAAATGATTAAAAATACAGCTTGACAACTCCATCCAGCCTCTCCGCCCCCATTTGTTTTGCTTTCAATGGTTGAAAGAAGGCAGTTTCAGCTAATTATCTCCCTTTGATTTAAATTACAATAAACAACCCATTCAGGGATAAAATGTGTAGGAAAGTGATATTTTTATTTGGCAAACAATTGCATGTCCAATATTCCAACATCTACGAACTGGTTGATCGATTCAAAATCTATATACCTTCCAAATAATTCACGTCAAACTTAATCTGCGTTATGTCCTGTCCCTCCAAGTGAAAATCATGCCGATCAATAGATTATTGCATTTTTGCAGGTTTGCAAAATACTCACACTTTTTATCATCTTTTTCCAATGACGGATTTCCCTTCAGCGTCTTTAACTCCTCCTGTTTTTGTTTTGATGCCAATATGGTGAACACTGCTGACATGTATTTCTTCATGCTTCCAAGGAACTCTTTATCAATGTCGACCTTCCCCACAAGTGTGTCAAAGTCTCCTAAGAACTGGAAACCGAAGAAAACAAATCCAATTAGTATTATGTTGTTAGAAACCCATTCAGTTTTTTAAGTTATTAAGAAGGCTCTTTATGAATTTGTGTATCATCTTCCAATATCTGACCAAAAAGGTTTTTTTAACCACGAATAGCTTTAATAACCATTATATTTTCATGCAGTACTAAGGAATCAACAGCAAGTGGGTGTGTCAGGCAGTGGCACTTCGTCTTGGCATGTAACATTCAACATTTTTCAGTCATATCCACAATGACGCATCATGCCATAGACAGACATGATCATGATACTCCACCCAGTCGCATTATCTGGACACGGGGCCAAGAGAGGAAGAATTACCATTGTTTTTGGTATGACCCTGGCAGGGTTTGAACTCACAGCCTCCCGCTTGTGAGACAGTCATGTCCAGTAGCATCCTCGCGATCCAGTGTATCGATCGGTCTATTGGGATCGATACACTGGTTTGGTTAGTTACCCATACGAGTTCTGGATATATAAATAGATGAAGTGATTTCCCCTGAATCAATCCAAAGGGGAACGCGCTAAGCTGGTTGATTAGGCCAATCCGCTGTGAGGTATCAGATGTGACAGGTTTCAATTTCATCGCGGGCCGAACTGCTTTGATGCCAAGCGGAAATCAACATCGGAAGCCAACCGCAGGCTGGAGATACCGACATGCTAATTCAAAACAAGGGGGATGAAATGTACGAGTTTGAATAATAGAGGCATCGACTCAAGAACTCATTCGTATCACCAAAACAAGTCCAGGTAAACCCTCTGTGGGGATTATGATCCAGTAGGTGGCATCAGACTACAATTAATCACTTCCGGGTCAGTAGTCACGACCTACATTGTTTAGAAATTTGAAAGCAGATCTTTATGGATTTTATGAGCTGCGATTTTTCAGCATTTCTGATACATCTGATATTTCAACTTGCAGATGAGGCTTCAAACTGTACTCCCTGGTGTTGATTTGGGCCATTTTGGGAAAAGCATGGTGGATGGAGACATGATCAGTGAAGGGCGAGAAG
>JAVTVY010032485.1:0-14807 GCA_036873755.1 Hanleya hanleyi
AAATGTTTATTTTTCTTATTTGAGAAAAAATTGTAAATAAGTAAAAAGTGGGCTGCATATTTATAAAAAAAAACAAAACAAGCAGGGTTTGAAATTGCTAAGATCAGTCAAAGAGTTCTCAAAACTGTTCCTTTTTATGTGAAAAGACTTTCTTTGAAGAACTGTTTTAAAATTAGATGTTATTGCAGTTACTGGTACACTGGAGAGTGAAGGTGGCAGTTCACAATTTCTGCTGAAAAGCTCTCTGAGAGCACCATTCCATTGTTCATTTTAAAAAAAAATTCTGCCGCGAGGGGGGGTGGCCCCCCCTCAAACTCCCCCCCTTTCGGTCGCTACGCTCCCTCAGTTCGATCGCGTTGCGATCTCAGTTTCGAAGAAGGGGGCAACTCCTACTTTGGCCATTTCAACTTCTACTCCAATCCTTAATGAAACCACTGCTTTACCATGTTAACAGGCAGGGAGAAGTTATAGTGAACTTTACCATGTTAACAGGATGATAGAAGTTATAGTGAACTTTACCATGTTAACAGGCAGGGAGAAGTTATAGTGAACTTTACCATGTTAACAGGCAGGGAGAAGTTATAGTGAACTTTACCATGTTAACAGGATGATAGAAGTTATAGTGAACTTTACCATGTTAACAGGCGGCAGAAGTTATAGTGAACTTTACCATGTTAACAGGCAGGGAGAAGTTATAGTGTACGATATTAACAGGCTGGCAGAAGTTATTTTTATGTCCTTTGAGTGGCATACATCTTTGTTGGCAATTTCAGTGTCTGTAATTTTTCACTAAATTATTTTTGTTGGTAAACATGAATAAGTTATTGATCTGAACTTTTCATAAATTCGACGGGAATAAAAAAATCCGTACATACCCTTCCACGTGTAACCAGATGCCATTTTTCTTGCACATTCCTTGTAACCTCTCAAAATTGTCCACATGGCCGATTTGAGGTGTCCCTGATAGAACAAAATCAATAACACAATCATCAACAACTTGCTTTACTGAATGTACAGAAGTTAGAACTGAAAACAATATTGTTAATTAAGGTGTTTCTGAAGTGGCTTTTGCATTCAACAAATCATGACAGGACTCCCATGAACAGTGAAAAATCCGTTCAAATTGTCAATTTTAAGTGAATTTGCTCAAGCCACTATCACTGTACAAATTTGTCAATAGAGATTATGTCTTCCAAACCAAATGACTTTCCCGTCTCAAAGGCAATTCTTGTGAAATTGTGCATGTTTGTACTTCATCTTTGCCAGCCAAGCCAGCTACATGATGAACATCTGTATGCAGCCTTAACAGATTTCACCAATGTAAGTTAAATGGCCCACTACCTAATGGAACTGGATGCCACAAAACTGACAGCAGCCAATCAGACTTGGCAATATGTATCAGATAATTTAATTTTCAAAGTTTGTGTTGCCCAGTTGAATCAGGTTCTGGGACATGTCAATGAACAACAATTTGTGGTGTAGCAGTGCAGTGCAGAGGCGGCCTAAGAATGTTTAGGAAGCAACTGCCTCAGCTGGCTGAGAAGGTTTGTAAATACTATGTTGTGTGTTCAATCTTTGAAATGACATTTATAATATACATGAACAGTGCGACTCTCTGGATTCTTCATTGTACTCTACTAATGTTTCACAGTGTTGTATGTTACCTGCGTAAGCAACCAGTAGGACAGGTGTTTTGGCAGCAGCTATGTCATCCTGTATCAGCTTCTCTAGTACGGCCACATCCTGTAATGATAAATATTCACATCAGAGTGATTAACATATTCTACATAATAGAGTGAAGCCTGTGTATACCGACCATGCTTGGGACCAGATTATAGTGTCACTTTTAACAGGGTTCTGGTATATCAAGGTTCAAAATATTAAAAATTTAAGTATTGGGACCACGGATAATGTCAGTACTTAGAGGTTGATCAGTTTATCCAGGTGTCAGTATACACAGGTTTCACTGTACCTTCATTCAAATAACATCTTTGAAAGGCAACAAATGCATATCTGTATGGACATCTACATCTAGTAACCTTTACTTCATAAGTTCTTACTCTGACTGACCCACCTTGAGGAATCTTCCCCATATTCTGTCTATGGCTGCATGCTGGTATTGCATGCATGGCCTAAACTCAGACATGCAACAATCAAACCGTAGCAAGTTTACAAACCGGAAAAAAAAACAAAAAAAACACAGGGAGTCAAACAAAAAATATGGGATGGAGATTTGGTATAAATACTCATTCTGAATGTGAATTCCGGAAAAATAGCATAAGGTTACATCCGAGCGATCACACTAACAATCTAAAACCACAAAATAACATATAACCCATTAGTTTGTTTACATGGAAGAATACTAATGTTATAGAAATATGTTGATATGGTACTAAGGATACGACTTAAGGGTACTGAGCCCTCTTGCATACACTTGTACACACCTTCTAGAACCTGTCTTTGTACAGCTGAAAGTATGCCACATAGCTATGATAGCGTATTTCTTGAGGATTCCAAATATATAAATTTGTTCACTATAAACCTGTAGGTTGTGAAGATATTCGGATTTAAAATAGAATTACTTTAAAATTCAATTTTAATTTTTTTAAATCCTATTTTCAATAAGTATTCAACTGACCGAGACTCACTTTATCATTTCCTGTAGAAGACAACTCCAGCAGCAAATACATGTCTCAGTTTTATCAATTTGGTCTAGTTCCAATTCTATTGACATTTAACGGGATATTTCTTTACAAAATCAAGCAACTCACATTTTTGAACTTTGAAACTTCAAAATTGCCAAAACTGAGACAGGGATTTCCTGTTGGAGTTGTCTCCTACAGGAAATGATGACTTAAGTTACGATAAGTTGAATACTTTTTTGAACATAGCCATTAAAAATCTTCGCAACCTACAGATTTACGGTGAACACATTGATATATTTGGAATCCTTAAGAAATGTGCTTTCAACAAATATATACTTTACCATAGCTACAAGGCATACTTTTAGCTGTATAAAAACAAATTCTACAGGGTGTGTAAAAGTGTGTGCAGAAGGGTTCAGTACCCTTAAGGTATCAAATTTTCCAGCTTACACCTTAGTACCTGCCACCAGCATTAACATATACATGTAATCGTAGTTAGTTATATCGTTGCTATATGGCCGAAATAGTGCTGAACGCGATGTTAAGTCCTAACTCACTCACCACCCTGTAATCAGACAAGAAAGTAACCACAGATCACAGCTATTTACCACAATAATACCCAACATAACGAAAGCTTATTTATACCCATTTACAAGAGTTGTGTACAATGTTGCAAATAATGAGCTGGTACTGTTAGTTTCGTAACTGACAGTCATGGCTATTCATGAATATATAGCCCGACTACAGTGAACCGTACATACATCTGAAGCAAGGAGGCTGAACTAAGTTCCAATCTAAGTTTACTATAAATCCCCACAAAATTGAGTCATCTGGTGAGAAGAGATGTAAATCCTAGAATCTACTCATAACAGCTAATCAGATTACTTTACCATGGAATATATAGACAGGTTGGGATGCTGGCTTTGCCAGAGCTCTGACTCTTGTAAGACCTCAGTTGAAATCTGCCTCATCGTCATGTTTATTGTAACTAGTGGAGTTGTGACTTGATTAGTCGAAAAGTGGAAATATTTTGGCTTTGTCTGGCAGAGTGGAGATTTAGACGAAGTGAAAGAAATCCCACATTTCAACTGATCAAAGGAAGATTTCCATTAGTAACAAAACAAACCATGCTGATTCAACTGAACTCATACAAGACAGTGAAACTGTCAATTTACACCAAACCAACAGAAGCCAAGACCCACTGTGTATAAATCTGCCAAGCCCAAGCCAATATTATCTAACGGAAACTTACCATTTTGTGATGGTCCCCAGGACTCTGAAATAATGGTTTATCAGGACATTGAACTATGATGTATATTAGCAGCACAAACTACATGCAATATGTGAACTGTGTGGTACTGATATTAAATTCTTTCCAGTTTGTGTGTTGAGGGTATATTCTGGTTGCAAGTTTCACGGGATGCGAATCAAGATAAATTTTACACCGTTTAACCACCAGACATGCCAGGGAACCACAAAAGCTCTCAATTGTTCCCGTCCTCCACCCCGCATCCTCACCCCCGCAAAGAAGATTTTTGATGAATACTTTCAAAAGACATCACAGGTTCTTACACTTTCCATGTTGGCTTCATTACTAAGAATTGAATTACCTCCCCTGGTTGTGATAGATACTTTTGAACACCAGACTGTCTATCACATCAAACTATCAAGCTATTATACTTTATATCGAGGAACTACACGGACAGTATATTTAGAAAATGACAAATGTTAAAATGGGAATACAAAATGGAGAGTTATGGCAAAAAAAGCTTAGAAATGAAAAATTGAAAAGAAACAAACACATGAAAGTACTCGAACAGAGAGACAAACAAACAGACATAGAAAGTAGCCATAAGACTTACCATTTTATGTGATTGACCAAACATCGTATTGCAAGGCACAGTACAAAGACAGGACATAGGGAGACCCAGCTGTAACAGAAAACATAAACATGTCAATCATTTCATGAACTACATACATGTATAGCTGTCTGTGTTCATAAAATAGGGAGGGTGGGGGGGGGGGGGAATTTGGCTTAATGTCACACTCAAGTTTGTTTCACTCATATGGTGACAGTCAGTTTGGTTGGTAGAGGAAGCCGGAGTACCTGGAGAGAACCACCGCCCTTCGGCAAGTAGCTGACAAACTTTCACACATGGACCAGCTGGGCTCGAACCCGTGCCAGTTCAGCGGTGTAAGGCTAGCGGTCACCAGCGAAGCGCCTTAGACCACTCGGCCACCGAGGGCCATGTTCATAAAATAACAATATATTAACAGGACAACATCATTGTGAATACATCCATGAATGACACTCTTCAAACAAATCGGCTGATACCAGATAGAATTCGTGATAGTATGAGGTCTTGATTGTAGCACTAGCTGTTATCTTATTTTCACATAAGGGGAAGATCGTAAAGGTGTTGAGATCTTGAACAATCTGAGAAGACCAAGTCTGCACTATCTTTGGGGGTACATTTGGTGACCAAACATGTCCTGATTTTGAAAGAGGAGACATGTGTTAGTTTAGGGCGTATCTTTAGTCCAAAAGCTGTGGGGATATTCCATTCTGCTCTCTCTGGAATACAAACTTGATTACATATGTATGTCAATAGCTGTGGTTTACCTGTGAACAGAGATAATGTCCCAGTCCCGCCTGTGAGGCTGCACTGATGTAGATGACGGGTGGTCGGGAGTAGAGAGCCTCAAACCCCTCAGTGGCATACTTGGGGTATTTCTGGTGGAGGGCTAATTTACATATCCTTACTAAACCATCCCTCTCATCTTCATGGTACGTCAATGATCCTTCACCAAACCTACAAATGAACAGATAGCATCATAGGCAGAGACAGAATACCAGGGTTCTCGAACTCCATGGATTAACTCGTGAAATGATCTCTCAACTATCGCGAGCATTAAATTATATTTTGCTCATGAAATACAGATTTTCAAAAAAGTTAGCAGTTCTCTATATGTAGATTCCATGGATAACTGTTCAACCAGTGCTTTATGTCTGTACATGGTCAAATAACTGATAACATGCTGCAGTTCCAGCATAAATCATGTATGTACTTCCAAAAAACAAGTTCCCTGGTCGAATTACCTCCCCTGGGTGACATAACTTACCTCCCTTGATTGTGACAAATGGTCTCCCTTGATTGTGACAAATTATCTCCCCTAGTTGTGATGTTAACTTCTATACCAGCCAGCCAAGAAAAACTTATTAACTGGATAGGGAGTACGGTAATCTCTCTAATAATTCAATCACAGGAAGAAAGAAATCCAACCATAAACTCTAGAGGTCATCAAATTTATTGGAATAAGAACTTGATAAATTGGTTCAAAATCTTGTATACAATCCATTATTTCTTTGTTATTTCAATGATTTTAGAAAGTGATCAATTTTTTAGAACAACCAATTGAATTTTGTCCCCAAAATTAGGAGTGATTGAATTTTGAGACGGGATTGAATTATTAAAGGGATCACTGTAAGTGATATTCTCAAATATCACCTTTCCCCAGAAATTAAGAATGAATGAAGTCTACCTGAACAGACGGGTCATCCAGAGTTCACAATCTCCTGTAATTTTAGCTGTGAATCGTTTGAGGTGTGGGATGTCCAGAGTGGATATATACGCTGCCAGGTCATGTGACATTATAGCTGCTTTGCCGACATCATCCAGCTTCTGCAGTCTTGCAGGGCTGAAAATAAATAAGCATACATATAAATTAACCAACTCAATCATTAATACTGCAAATTCAGGTGTGAGGAAGCTGAAAGAATGAGTCTGATCAATGAGAAATTATCAGCCCTTCCTGAAATGGCTGTAATGGATAGAGCGAAATATATACTGACCATGCTTGGGACCAGATTACAGTGTCTGTGTGATGGGGTTCTGGTTATTTAAGCACTAGGACCATGAATACTTTCAGTATTTAGAGGTTGGTTGGTTTACCCAGGTGTCGAAATTCACAGGTTTCACTGTATGTGTAATTATTATGAGACATATCAGCATAACATAATCCATTTTTTAAAAGGCTATACAAAGAGAAACATTCTCAAATACACTCAATGTAGTTGAGATAAATAGCTCACATTTTCTTGTCGTTATCGACCTCTTCAAAGTTCTCGTAAACAATCATATCCTCCATCTGCTTTTGAACATCTTCTAGCGTTTGACCACTGTAACAACAACAACAACGGTCAGTCAATTCTGACAAAAAGAGAAAGTTGGCGGAGAGAAAACTAGATTTCATCTATTATTACTCCACAGATTCACAATAATCACTCTTAATAGGGATGCCGCCGAGATCACATTCTTTAGCCATAGAGGCATGAAATGACGACATTGCCAATGTGACTGATGCTATGCTGAAACTTGTCATTTTTTTACCCTGGCAAATAATTCATTAACATAATTTTACCAGCAAATGCCCTTTTGTTACAAAAATTCTTATTCAACTTCGAGACGATGACATCTTAAAAATCTGATGCCTCTAGACTGCCTCTCGGAGAAATTTATATTATAAACTGAGCCATACGTGCATCCATCAATGCATGTGTGGGTGCGTGACACTGAGTTTGCAAGGGGGTGAGAAATGTGTAGGGACAGGTAATGTGCTAGTTATCTTTACAGCTGTTCCGTTTTGCAGTGGTTTGAAAGTCATTAATTCCCATTATGCAGTACCGCCAATGTTAAAGCACTGCCTAACCTTGTCATGACATCACAAGATCAACATGATCAATGACGTCATTTCACATCTCTTATGGATTTTGATTTGTCTCTGTTGTATTTCATGGTTCTTACCTCCCTTTAAGGGGCTCTGGAATGTGTTGTTGATTGCGAGCTTTAATTCTGGCATTTCTTTCCTCCTCCATTTGGCTGAAAGATAACAAGTTTACTCGCAATATAATAATGAATCAACAATTGTACTCTGAAGAACAATCTAAATGGTTGAATGTATACAAACACAAATAAATCATTTCTATTTCAAGTATATATTGGAATTTACATAAATTACTGGAGAGAAACTACTGCAATGTTGGATGGTGTTGGTACCTGCAATAATAAGTAGAGAAACAGAAGTCGAGGGGTTGAGAAATAAGTTCATAGAAAGGTAGTGGAATAATTCAGCGAGGACTTGATCGACAAAGATATGCGGTTTCAATGCAACCTGAGTGCATGTCCTCACCAGGAATCCTCGCTCCTCTAGAGGCATGCACCAAATCTCAGTTTCGAACATTATTAATGAGTATATGCCAAGCTTTCCGAGTCACGTGACTTATGATCTATCAAAAGGCTCTAATTTTACTATTAACAGCTCAAATACAATGCAATTATTGGATAACAGGCCAAATAAAGAATTCAAATATTTTCCTCAAATATATTAGAATAAAAACCAGATTCAATGTTGTTAGAACTTACTTGTTGATTCTATCCAGAATGGCATTATTCTGATCCACATGTTTCTGTAATTCTGCAAACATCGGGTTGAGGAAATGCTGTAATAGAAAATGCCATAAAAGTTGCACTTTGTGATATTAAAATTTAAATTAATCCAAAGCTAGTATGGCAAAACATGGGTCCTGATAGATATCAATAAATTGGTGAGGAATTAGAACATGGCAAGTAGTTGGATAAAACTGTAATTGAGGTGTTCCTGTAGTTGTGACGACATTCATGAATATATATTATATGCGACAATGCCAGAATGGGTGTGGTTGGTGGGAGGGGGGAGTTTCTCTCCTATCCCAGTGACACCTGCATTTTAGATGCAGATATTTCATTTCCTATTTATTGCTCCTAAATTTAGATTTGCCCCATCTTCACAAGTCCAGGTATACCTATTAATCCTGCAGCAAGGTTTCACGTGGACCTTTTTGTTGTTTCAAATTGGTTCTCGCATCATTGCCTCTGTCATACAATCTTGTGTCTTTCATCTCCTGTGGCCATTTTGAAATAGCATGTTAGTATCTGAAGTCTGCATTTTTTGCTTCGACATCTTAATGTCTATTGCAGCCCGACTTGAAGTCTTGGCTTTTCCTTTGTCTTCACTTACTGTCATACCACGATACATCGAAGTCACTCTTGTATTAAATATGTGATATTTTTAATATCTTGTCTCATCAGTGTCCAAAGAGAAAACGTCAAAAGTGAGTGCCAAATCTCCCAATCTCTCCAAGTTTAATGACTGACTGGAAAGATGTCAATAAAAGGCTGAGTGAAAATCTTAGATACGATACATGTGTTATCGTATACATACATGTACATGCTTTGACACTCGTGGATGCATTCGATATATTAGTCGTAGTGCGGCGGGGCTCTGCCCCTCGCGATATTACTCGTTCCAATAGACGACAACTCATGTCGTCATGTAACTTTTAACTAGTTGGCCAGTGATGAAATTCAACCAATCAAAACTCAAACTCGCAGTGATCAGCTGGCTGAACCCACTTACTGATTGGTTTGATTTAGACCCTCAATGTACGTATTTGTATCCAGAACTGATATGGTTAACTACCAAGCCAGTGTATTGAACGTATTGATTGATACACTGGCTCGCGAGGATAGATGTGTACTTGTGTAGCAGGAAATACAAAATGAATCCGCCTGGGTTAAAAAGAGATATGAAACTTACAGTTCACTCCAAGACATAATTGAACACAGAGAGAAACTCAGAAATCTATAACAATACAAAAGACTTCAATATTATTATAAGTTCTCTGCCAGCTGTGACCTACATATAAACTGTTTATATGAATACACTAACATTTTACAGGTTTTAATCAGAACAAAATATAGATCATGAACATTGCTGGACAACAACTAGTTAGTATTCTTGTTTAATGTTTGAGTTTTCATAGTGGTGGAACAACCCAAATAGGCCATAGGTATCTTTGATCTCCATGCTCATTTTCCAACATGGATTGTACATGTATGTCAACATGGCATAACAAAGCTTACATTCCATATTTATATTAGGAATAGCAGGCTTCAAATTTTGGAAATTTGAGAGAAAGGCCAATTCAGTTGAATGAACTCTTTGTCCCATGATGACACTATATGTCACCACTTTCTGAACCATAGATTTGATGTTGGGCTGTCCGTAGACCATAGATTTGATGTTGGGCTGTCCGTAGACCATAGATTTGATGTTGGGCTGTCCGTAGACCATAGATTTGATGTTGGGCTGTCCGTAGACCATAGATTTGATGTTGGGCTGTCCGTAGACCATAGATTTGATGCTGGGCGATGGGCTGTCAGTAGACCATAGATTTGATGTTGGGCTGTCCGTAGACCATTTGAAATGTTCACCTGTAAACTGTCACATACAAAACAATTCTATGAAGCCACAAGTATAACTGTATAATTTTTACTTTCACATGGAAAAGATAAGTGATTTAGCATATTTAATACTGCTTGACATAATTGTTAACGAGTTAAACTAATGCATTTATTAATTTGTTTGAGGCTTCAAATAGCATCATTTATGGGGCAATGGTAGAAACCCTCTATGGGGCAAAAAGTTAAGGTTACTGAGGCCTGGCTGGCATAAAAGTACTTGGAAATTGGGGGCGCATCAATGGTCTATCAATCAGGTATAGGGCCTTGGTTAAATTCGAAGCCTGGAATAGAAATGGACACTCTGCAACACTCTGTATAAACACACATGACAAGCCAGTGCTGTAATAACTTACCAATTGCCCACTTGTCAAATGTAAGCAGAAATCAGGACAAGTAGGCCTACATTTGGTCAGTGATAAGACAAGTTTGAATTTTTCACCTCAATCTTTCTCACCATTTCTTGGATACAGTAACTTTGTAAGACAATGATGTAAATACTTAATCTTATTTCCAAGAAAATTTAATTGAGTTGGGATTACAATATTCCATTCCAACATGAAGAGGACAACTGAATCGGAGTGGATGCAAATAATTCTCAATTTTAGTGTGCCTTCAGGGCAACCACATCAAAAAGTTAAGTTACAGCACTACAAGCCCACAAGAATTGAATCTATAAAAGTGGTGTCTGGACAGCAAAATTTTGGCATAAACTGGTGGGTATGACATTTTTGCATGCAACATTTTAAACAGGCTAAAATATGAGTAGGGAGTTCAGCTCAGGGGCTAAATGACGTACGAATTTAATGAAAAACACAATTTCACTGTCATGCAACTTTGCGTGAATTTATGTGCTAAACATCCGTAAAATGAATTGTTTTTTATCAGATTGTGTCCTACAATAAATATTCTTTAAACTCCTTGTTGTTTTTATTAATTTCTCTTTGCTATTTCATCGTACATGTTAAACATTTTACGTCCAAATTCGGTCAGAGACTGTACCAGCGGAAAACGGAGGTCGCCATATTTATCAAAACAGTCGAAACTCCGACGTTCGTCATCAGTGAGCCAAGGAAAAATGTCTTTCAGACGAACATGGTTTTAAAACGAGAATCTCGTAGATTGTCGTGATATGTGAGGTTTCAAAAATTTCCCACGAGAAGGACTCACCAGGTCGTTTTTCTTCGTTGGTGGCCGGCCGACGGACGACCATGGAGGCCGCAGCTAGTCTCACGCGTACAGTCGGAAAGTTGAATGTATACTGCGCCTTTTGAACTGGAAGATTTTGATAAATTTAAGCCAGCTATTCCCATGAAATGTCTCTGAAAAAAACAGTCCCCTCCACTTCTGAAGTGGCCGCCATTTTCTGACGCTTTCCTATGAACCCGATTCCTATATTATCTCCCGGTACCTTGCTTCCTAAATTCGTTGGGGTATGAAAACACACTGGTAGTTTGCCAACCCTGTTCCCGCTGACTCACTCAAGGGAGGTAATTGAGTAGTAACTTCCTGCATCAGATTTATGGTCTTCAGTTTTCCAGCTGTATTGACCATATACGTGTTATGATCTTTGAAAAATAATTCTAATAATTATCGTTCTCTCAACGGAATATTCTTACAGTTATTGTAATAATTAATTTCTTCATTATTTATTTAAATTAAGTTACCTGTTTTTCATATGCAAAATCTTCATTTTTTTTATATTTTTTTTTTATTTTATTTTATTTTTTTTTATTTTTATTTTTTTTAACAAAACTATTTTAATACAGGGAATAGGTGTCCTCAGTTTTTAGATAAAATTGAAAGTTCTTGTATACATTTTAAATTCAACTTTCTAGAATATTTGAAATGTTAATTACTTTTTTGTAGTGATTGTCCTGAAATCAAATTTAGTCAAATTTAAGTATATCTGTGTAAAATCTTCCATATAGTTTTGTACATTATGTACATGTATTTTGCCCTGAACAAAGGTCTTTTTGCCCTGTTATAAAAGGTCTTTTTGCCCTGTTATAAAAGGTCTTTTTGCCCTGTTATAAAAGGTCTTTTTGCCCTGTTATAAAAGGTCTTTTTAAGCTCAAGTGCACATGTGGAAAATAAATTGTCGAACTTTCATGTCCCAAAATGGCATAACCACCACTTGACTTCATGCCGTAATATGGCCAACTAAAATGTTGTCGCATTATAATAATTGGGCAGTTCATTGACCATAACTGACTGTAATGTGCAAGGCCATTAATAAAAATTCTTGTTTTAGGTAACCCTACATGTACCCATCCTAAATATTTTATGGTTGTCATTTTATTTTATTTTTTTAATTTGAAATTCTGACTTCACTGCCAAAAAGATTCCAGTAGTGGTCTGCTCCAAATTTATTTCCAACAATTAATGTTATGATTGCTACTTTCTGAGTTATAACATTGAGGTAGATACAAATATCCTTATTCTGATTGGCTCACAAACTACTCTCTACAAGCTTCTGGCTCCCAATTTACTTCAGGCTCTCCCCCCAAAAAAATATGTGCCAATCCCCTACCAAATACTTGTTCCTGGTCCCTATGCCCAAATAGGGCGATTTCACGTCACGTAAGAGCATTTGTGATAGTCAAGGACTCTAAAGTCATCGTGATATGACCACTTCTGGAATGTTTTTATGTCCACAGAGTCAACTTTCGCGTTTAGCCGTTTTACATATCGAATCGGCGGTCCGGAGATGAGAAATTACTGCATTCACACTGATTCATCCACTTCCGCGTGCATACTGTCCCACACTGTAGAATTGACCCGCATTTGATTGAATGAATTCAGGCTTTGTATGTTGGGAGTTGTGTCCCCTTGATATTGCATGCTTTTGTTTTTGCACGTCATCAAAATGGCAGTTTTTTTCGTTTCAAACCTCCGAGTTTTCATTCTTTCTGGCACAAAATCACACGTTCATGATATTAATTCCATAATAAAAAGGTGTATAAACTGCGGAGCATGATTCGAAGATACAATACATGAGAAATATAGACAGGTAAGGCAACGATTGACGATTGACACTGGGCCGGTTGCCCTGACATTTTCATTGGCAATCTTCATACAGTAGCGCAGGTAGATTTTTTCCTAACCGATTATTCATTCTGCAGAATTTACAACCACGTAGCCGACACATAACCGATCGTTTCGGTATGCCAAATTCCAAGGGCTGCTTGTGAGCCATTTTATTGATCGATCTGTTAGGATCGATACACTGGCTTGGTAAGTTACCCATATTGCGTCTGAGATTTCTCAACATCGATCCAATCACGAGTGCGTTCAGCCAGCTCAATATTATGCCAATTCACTGCAAGGTTTGACAGTTGATTTCATTACTGGTCAAACTACTTTGTTGTCAGGCTGAATTCGACATTGGTTATTGAAGCAAAACCCACAACCTTCGGATACCGACAAGCTAATTCAAAACAACCACAGGGGATGAAATGTATGAGATTATACAAAACAGGCAATGTCTCCAGAACTCCTTTGAATCAGTAAACCGTCTGTGAGTGTTTAGGTTTTACCTAGACTTACGGAGATTCCCTTACGAGCTTCGGATCGGATCTCGTACAGATCAAATGTCGTACACCTCGCACGTGCGCGCATTCAGAGCACGTGGTGACTTTCTATGTGGATTGCTTATGTGCGGGGGTGAAGTTTAATTTGTCTGTCAAAATTTCTACTTCTTTGTATGATTGGAAGTATTATTTTTTTGTAAATTGTTTTCTGGAGCATACTTACTTGTGGTTTCCATCACGCGGGGAGTCTATTTTATCGCCAACCAATATATGTAACCTGTCTGATGACCATCATGTTCATTCTTCGAAAACCAGACGACAATCCCATTTTCGAATCGACAGCTGTGTTTATGTCATGTGACTGCTTTTCTTCGACCGCCCCTCCCTATCTCCGAACGAATGTTCACAGTGAAATGGCGGCAAACTCACATTTCCAGTAAATCAGTGTCATCTTCCGGTTGAATTTGTCGTCATGAAATAGCATAGAAATATACCAATCTATATATTTCTGAAATGAGTAGTTCTTCAGGATTCCAAATGTATTATTAAAATTAAAATCGGAAAATTAGTGGATACGCTATCAGCTATTGACGGCCGAAGAGTTATAGTTCCGATGACTGCCGAAGATTTTCCGGAGGTAAAATAATCTCGTTTTTTGTCCAAATAACGACAGTCGCTGTTCAGCCTTTCATTGTGAACAGGTCAGATTGATAAATGGTCCAATTAGTATATATTATTTCTTCTAAACCTACTCAAATAAATTTTTTAAGTGCATGAACGATGATATTTACAACAATTCAGCATAAAATTGCGACTTTCGTCTGCTGTACGAGAATTGCTCTCTCTCGTGGGTTAGAGGTACCTAAAAAGTTGAGTTCATAACTGCTCCCGCACGCGCAGGGAAAGGTCACGTAACCCGCGAAACTCCTCCCAGGGAAGGGTCTTGATCCCAGCACTGAACAGGTCAGTTTTTGTGTCTCTCAAGAAATTACTTTTATATAAAATTGAAATAAACCGTGAAAAGTGTACGAGATCTGATCCCGAAGCCGTACAGTGATCCTCAATCTGTCTGTCTGGCATTTTTATTATTCGATATTTTCCAATTTCTTCAGGCATGCTGTAATTGACACCTTTCATTTTCAAGCTGTCATAATTGTTGGCCAAAGTCAACCTTGCTGCCCCATAACAAAGTTCCAGACATGACATCGGTGCCTTTTCTGAAGTAAACATCTGAGGAGGGCTATCAATGTTATGCATCATTGCATCAGGAGTTGTTTTGAAGCAGCAAG
>JAVTVY010032486.1:0-13978 GCA_036873755.1 Hanleya hanleyi
TGTCGTGTGTAAATGCTTAGCAAACCGCTGACGAGATGGCCTGACCATATACAACTGACCTCTATTTAAACCAGAAACCCCCGCCAATGTTATAACAGCTCACAGGACGCT
Source organism: Hanleya hanleyi (assembly GCA_036873755.1). NCBI lineage: Eukaryota > Metazoa > Mollusca > Polyplacophora > Lepidopleurida > Hanleyidae > Hanleya > Hanleya hanleyi. The sequence goes on from JAVTVY010032486.1 coordinate 112, forward strand.
CACCTGTTATAACATTTCACACCTTCACATGTGATTCTTGCTCCCCCAGGAGAAAGTAATTTCGTGCTATTTCCTCCTGTCAAGCGCAAGAAATTATATTTCTCTTTACCATTTCCCGTATGTCTCAGTTAAATTAGAAATAATTCCATTCAATATATTTTAAATCTTTTCTTATATGTTGCAAAATGGGGCAATCTTGAAATAAAAGAAGGATCTCATGTACCATTATTTGCGGATTGTCCGTCTCTCTGTCTGTCCGTCTGGCCTGTTTGATGGTCTGTTCGTTGTTTCCAAATTGTGTCGGGAAGATATCATGAATCACGAAGTTCATTTTGTCAAATCGGCGGGCAGTATATATTTTTTTATATCCAATTAATTTGAGAATGTTACGTTCTTATTAAAGCACAACATGTGCTGGATAACCCAGGTCAGTGCGATACTCAAACCTACGCCATCAGAGATTGGCATCGAATCGCCATCAGCGCTTGAAACCACTGGGCCACCTCAGCTTCCAAAAGCTTTCCGGCATTAGTATATACAGCATCTTTTTGTCCTTCTCTAAAATATATTACTATACCTCATACCAGAATTGTTCACTCTGATTTGAGGGAACTCGGTCACATGACACTGAGTAATTCCTGATTATTCCCAGTATTCTGCTAACAAATATGTATCTATCTTTTAGTGCAAAAAAAAAATGAAAAATTATATCCGTCTGCGCAGAATCCATCAATGTTATGAAACAATTCCCTGATACAATGTATGCATATTCACCTTTTCGGTACAATAATACAGCTAGTGAATGCTACGGGATGCCTGCACTCGTTGAACATCACCTGCCTCGAGCTGAAAAATGTCACCGTCAGCAGTATGCACTATCTGTATATTGTATATAAGTAATGCATTGATTATCTCTGTTCATAAGAACCCATGAAGATATTGTATTATGCAATGTTCACACGGCCCCTAGCCTTCAGCGAGGCAAAACTAGACACATGTTATGAAACAAGAGAAAACTGCATGAACCGCGGGTGTATGAGAGCATAGCATTGTCATAACAGTTTCCACAATATCGTTGTATGACTTTGTCTGGAATCGTCACTTTTTTTACAGCAAATGTTACAAGGCGAAATGAGTGCGACACATGCGGTTCATTCTGGGATATTACTCTCCAGGCAGAGGTGTCGATTTGCCGATATTGTCACACTCTGTTCTGTACATGTAATAGAGTCGACGTGCATAAAATGAACATCATGGTGTTTTGCCAGCATCGTTGAAAATTGCTGACCGTTTCTCTCTTGCAAGCAACCAGATGTTATGTCGGCTTGGAATGTATTGCTTTATTCTTTCGTGAACTTCTTTTTGGACAACGACGGACTAATAAATGACGGATCTGGCGCTTGTGTCTTATAATTATAATAAATAGGTATGATCTATCATACCCGGAAGCTATGGAAACGTACCAATCAACGTGTCTTGAAATGGTTGCACGAAATAATCGCAATAAACATACTCAAGAACACGCTTCTACGTTTCCCCAGACAGATGTGATATCAAATTCTTAGCTTCATGGCGTGTTTGACGTTTAAGCCTGAGGACCCTAATTGCATGTTTGTAGCTGCCGCATCAGCATTATTGCACGATAAGGGTCATTACCGCACCATCGAGATCGCATCATTCACACTCTGCTGACTTTCCATTCATGGAAAACCCATTCAGCAAACAAGAACACAGACTGCTAACGCTATAGCACATGTACAACCGGATACAGCTGTTGGCTCCCGATTCCTCTCCTCGTCAAAATATCGACATCTCAGTATATTTATACATGGCAGTAACAATGATTACATTACTATACGGTCTGTTTCTGCATATGCATAATAGCCAAACTTTCTCACCAATCATCGGAACGACAGAAAAATAAAAGCTGACCCTCCGTGACTTATTAGTTTATCATATTGGGGTCATTTTGATCCTATTTGCACAACCGCCCGCGTACAGGATAATGGGTAAATTCAATATGGTGGCCATGTGGGGTACCAGAAAAGTAATATTTTCGTCATTTTTCTTCAACATTCCTGCTTTTTCTCGAGTAAAATTGGGCAAAATCTATTTTTATTTCACATCAGACTATTGTTAACTAATTTATCATGCAGCTTTTGCAAAGAGAACACATAAATAAAATTTTCGAAAAATCGACTAAAAAATGGCTGTTTTGAAGATGACGTCACTGTGACGTCATCAAAGCGGCCATCTTGGATTTGTTTTTAATATTTTCTGATAGAGCTTAACCCAAGGGTATAGTGTGGTACGTTTAATCCCCCTAAATCAAATGATAAGAAAAAAATTCAGAGGGTGCCGTAATGCCCCCTCCCCAGGCCTAGGTAGGTCCCCTCTCAGATAGGGTTAACTTGGGTGAAAATCAAACTGGTCCAGACTGCGTACGCAACATTTTTGGCAGACATTTATTTATGCTCTGATGAATACGACCATACGCAGAATTTTTAAAAGATTAAAGATTTAGGATTTTATGAAATTCAAAGCTATACAGGCCCGGTGGAGTTAACAATAAAATATAACATAAATATTACCGTTAATTCCATATGCGTTCTATTTGTATAATAACAATGAATGAGACACTGTGTCCACTGCTTTGGTAAAATGGGCATATACCACACCAAGATAAAGCGTTGTTGATTCAGTTTATGTATCCGGCATAAAGCCATGCCGTTCCTGACATGTAGTGGTAGTAACATGTCAGTACCGGTCAGTGCCAGTATATGCGTGAATTAACAACTTCAAAGTAACTGACAGTAACGATACAGGTCTATAGTTCGATACATTGGGATTACTTCCACTACCGTTTCGAATCCGGTGGAAGAAAATACCACAACCATGAACAAATACGTTGAACGTAAAGACGGTGTGGCTCTGCGCATTGCGGAAGTAATATCCCGAAACCTTGTCTTCTGGCCATGTGGATCTACAACATTGTCTTGTTCATGGGCTTTGCTGTGGTTTAGTGGATCTACAACAGTTTTCACTTCATCAGATTATATGATGGTCCCAAACCCTCATGACGTATTATATCTCTCTCAATCACGTGATGATTTTGTGTATTCATTCATCTGCATGAGACGTGGACACTTATCCAGAAATCTAACATCGCTTAAGTAACACGAAACCAATTAAATTGTCATTGTCAACGCAAAGTCCAGGGACCTCGAGCTGGCAATTACGTCTATGTCATGTTACATGAGGGAGCTGACAGGCTCATTGAATTGTATAAAGATCCCCACCAGTCCTTTTATTGTCATGGATGTAGGGGGCCTACGTCATCAGGTTTCAGGACAATTGTCCGGCCCATACCCTGATGACGTATTATATATCTCTCAGTCACGTGATGGATTGTATTTCCATTCATCCGTATTTTATCCGACAATAAATAAGATTATCTATCTATGACACGTGAACACTCATCCAGAAATCTAACATGGATTGTGTAACACGAAACCAATTAAATTGTCATTGTCCACGCAAAGTACATGTCCCGCACGGCGTGAGGGCCTATATGTGTGACGTTCGAGCGGTCCTTGCGGTGTACACGAGACTTGAGGCGGCCTGGTCTCAGGCCCCTGTGACAAATTGTCAGGCTGATGTGAACGCAGTCTCGTGTGACTGGAATTGGCCAACGAGGAAGGTCCGATTCAACCTGTCACCTTGTCTGGATCGAGGAGGTAGGATGGGGGGGACCTGTAGAAACAACCAAGGCAATAATAAAGTAATAATACTGTATTCTGCTATGTACACAGCTCTGTACGCGCACAATACCTGTAATAAAGATCCCTACTCTAGAGGTAGTTATCGTTAAGTGTTATCTTTATCTTAAGAGAAAGACGACTAATATACAATATATACATGAGACCCTATCTATGACGCGGCACGGCCCAGTCTCGTCCTGACTGGCTCTCGTCGTGGTATGGTACGGCGTCTCTGGTTCCTCTCCGGTCGTAGGTGTAGCCCCGGACTGTATGGAACGTCTACCGTGTCTCAGGTTACACGGCCCAGTTCATCTAAGGGTTATTAATCGTCTCTGGAATCCTCTCCGTATCACTGCCTCTCCTAGCAGTAGCCCTTCGGCGGCGTCGGCCCGTACGGCACACCACAGCGTCTTCGGCGGCAGCCCCTTTCGGCTCGGCAGACCTCACGTCTTCGGCGACCCGACTTCGGCGGCGACCCCTTTCGGCTCGGCAGACTTCACGTCTTCGGCTCGGCAGACTTCACGTCTTCAGCGGTCCGACTTCGGCGCTCACGGCATTGACCCAAGGACGAGTTAATAGGCTCAGATTGTCTGCATATATATGTGGTAATAATGCCCTGGTCTCGGGAGCGTATTATTACCTTACAGTGTAATGTCAATTAATGTCAATGATTTGTAATAGCATTCAAGACTTGCGGCAAAGCATAATTCGAGCCCTGTGGCAGTTTAAATATGTACAGTGGATGTAAGCTTGTGTTATCAGTTATCCCTAGCCGAGGCCTGTGGATAACTAATGTAGATGAGTATGATTAGATCTATTCCGTCCGTAAGGCCGACGATCTTGTATGTAAGCAAGTATATGTTATTGATTGTACCTAGCCGAAGCCTGTATACGACCCATGAGGGTAAGGTGAGTGAGTGAATTAGACGTACGCAATTCTCGGTCGTAACCTCGAGTGCTAGTCTGTGTTGAAATGCAAACTAGTGTGAGCTGTATGTGTGGGATATTTGGTGCTCTGTATTTCCCGTTGATATCGTCCGCACCGTACAGTTAGAAGTTAGACTTTAATGCGCAATGCATGCTGAATAACATCTACTGCAGACGTGTGGACCGCTGTGGACTTCTCGTCTTCAGATGGTTTGGTTTGGTTTGGTTTGATTGGGCACTCCATCGTATTACAATGGGCACAGGTCATACAGAGTATGCCGTGCAACCCGTTCCCCCACACCGCCCTACAAATGCTCCCTCCTACCAATGACGCATAGCCATCGGTAATTCCCCATTATACTGTGCATGTTAGTATCTTATCCCCGTCTGAAGGTTCGTCTCGTCATCAGATACTGTGCGTGTTAGTATCTATTATTCCTAAGCTATGGCTCAGCTCTCGGCTTTTTCAACCCTTCAGCGGATGGTTCGGCAATCAATTCGGCACTTTTGGCACATTCGGCGCAACTGCGGCGATCCTGTCTCCGTGCTCTCCTGCACGATGTTTACCTCTTGATTGTCTGAGACAGAATGCCGGACGTCCATTCTCTTCGTCTTATATAGGCTCTGGCTCCCAGAATCCATTGCGCGCAGCCTCCATATAGCGAAAGTGTAGACAGGCGGTGTTGGATTTCGTGTCAGATCAACAGAGTTCGGCTTCTCTCGCCCGGTTTCGATGCAAGATCCGTGTCAGGGATATTTACACGTCCCTCGCTGAAAGTTTCAGCGCACAGTTAATACAGGTAAGTCGAATATCCACCATTGTCGGTCCATTCACAATGATATTTAGACTGTCAGCATTAGAACGAAAATGACATTCTCCAGGCCATAGGCATTTTCGTCACATATGTAACCCGACACACCAAATTAAAGCTTGTTCTTCGAGACTGTGCCAGCTTAGCTCAGGGACCTCGTGCTGACAATTAAGTTGATGTCATGTTACACTAAGGAGGTGACCGGCTAATTGAATTGTATAACGATGCTGACCTGTCATTTAATTGCCATGGATGTTGGGGGCCTGCATTGCATCAAGGGATAGAAGTGGTATTTTATTGTCATAGATGTAGGGGGCTTACGTCATCAGGTTTCAGGACCATTGCTCGTCTATAAAACTTGTCAGGTCTCGATAATTACATGTATCTGTATCCTCGTCATTCACGAAAATAGTTTTGAAGAGCAATCAAGGCTATCAGTTATATCCCGGGGATGATAGCTCTTTGTTATCGCTGATCATGAAATATTACTTTGCTTCTTCCAGATAATCCCAGAAAGCCTTATAATTTGAATCAACGGATGACTCGATATTAACCACATTAATTTGTTGCATTTAATTGATGCCTGTATATGGTGAGATTTTGATGGAGGACGTTTCGTCCCCGCGGCTTGCCTTTAAGTCAGAGGCTTCGGGCCTCACTGGCAGCCTCACACCGCTGAACCGGCACGGGTTAGAGCCCAGCCGGTCCATGTGTGAAAGTTTGTCAGTTACTTTCCTCCACCAACCAAACTGACTGTCACCATATGAGTGAAACAACCTCGACTGTGACATTAAGCCACCCCCACCTCTGTATTCTGATGGAAACCAACGGTAGGACTGCTGCAAGACGAGCCAACCTCCATGCGGCCCAAATATCATTCTTTCTCGTAATACGGTACTTGTAGTCATTCCAAATTAAAATTAAAAATTCCTGAAATGCGATAACCGGACCGCTCATAGATAATTCGACTTGATCTGTTTACCCCACTCAGTGCCGCTCAGCGGCATGCCAGTTAATTGGCAAAAATGCCGAGTTGGCGAGTTGAGACTCTAATAGGTGTGAAAGTTGGCGAAATGAGCCTAAACCGACGTTCCGTCTCCGCGGCTTGCCTTTAAGTCAGAGGCTTCGGGCCTCACTGGTATTTGTTCTGAATACGAACTTGTATTCAATAAATACTCCCTCATGTGTACCGTGTTTTACTATCTGGTGGTCACATAGATAATCATTTTCTAACAGATGACTTGATATCGCTCTAAAAAATTTTTATCTAATACCGCACAAGTCGGATCTGTAGTGGCCGTATGGTCATGGCATTCGATCTGTCCACAGCAACAATAAAAGCGTGGCTAGGATGATAGTCATCACAGGGATTACTTTTGGTGAGGTGGCTTAGCAAAAAGATCGTGACACGCTGGACCAAAGCACCAAACTTGGCACATCCATTACTTGAGGCACACAGAATAATATCAGAAGGGGTGCCCATTACTTTGGATCCCGTAGCGCCCTCTGGCCCCAAAAGGGCATGTAAGGGGAAATATTATCAATGAAAAAATAGATAGCTTACCAATAGCTTCATTATTTTCGTTATCCTTGAGGCTAGGAAACTGAAACTTGCCACGTTATATCTTAGAATCCAGTGCTACCAGAAAATGTAACAAAATTCAAGATGGCTTCTATGATGATGTCACAGTGACGTCATATTATGAAAATTAGCTATTTTATTGATTTTTCGAATCAATTTTTCAAACTTTTTACTTGTGCAATTTTCTTCACCTAAATTGCCTTGTAAATTAGTAAATAATCATCTGATGTGATATAAGATATTATTGGGCACTTTAACGTAGAAAACTACACCAATTTTGAAGAAAACACCGTACTCCAAAAACAAAATTTTCAAGCTACACCACCGTGTCGTCAAATCTGAATTCACCCATGATGCTCTTTTCCGAGAATAAAATGGCCCTAATTTGATTTGTTACAAAACCGCAATGTGCTAGCTCTGAACAGTTGCGAGCACCAGAGAAAAGTTCATTGGGAAGTTCAATTGAACACAGGATCCTCCCTATTCAGTATCATTTTTCTTACGGTGTACAGGCACAACCGGCATATAATTAGAGTAATGCACGGGTGCTGTGCTGAATCATGCACATGTGAATGTAACGGTCTTGGCACCCAGTGGAATATATTAGATGTAGTTTTAAACCCCTCCCCCCAATCTGCGTCTGAACCTGAAATCGTCCTAAACATTCCCAATCCTGAAAATGGCGATGGATAGAAGTACACGTGGTATTTTAATGTTACTTTTATGTTCCAGTCGCACAATGGGCGTTAAATACACTTTCCGATCCCTTTCCTGTGTATATTCACTCTCTCAGATCCCTTTAGCTATCCTGAAATGTTTGACAGCCTATTGACTAAAAAAAAAGATTGCGCAGTCCATGCTGACAATGTCCCATGAACATTCGAACAAAGCTGTGGCCATTCAATGGCAATATATAGACCAGTGCTATAACATTTAAATTGTATGTTGCATGTTCCCGGTCCCCATTGGGTGTTAAATGCCCTTTTATTTCTTCTTGGTCCCTTCTCTGACCTATCCCGACGTAATTTTACGGCCTTCCAGAAAAAAATCCCGGCCTCCAACAGGCGTAAGATGCCCTTCTTGGAATTTTTCTTTTTCGGTTCATCCTCACACTCTTCAGATGAAATTTCGTACCATCCCGTCCAAAACTGTGGTTATATACGGCGGCCACAAATGAACAAACAGAGACGCGTAGAACTAAACACGAGTCCCCGGCCCGTGTAACACCGTGTATTCCAGTGGGACCTGCATATGGCGTATACATATCTCGCTTAGTAGCATTTGCTAGATCCTGTGTTAAATGTGATGATTTTAATCAACGTCACAAAACATTGTTGCAGAAACTTATAAAACAGCGTTATTCCACCAAGCGCCTCCACTCAAAGTTTCTCAAATTTGGCGATGCATATCGCATGCTGATAGCAAAATACGAACGTAGCGTGCAAGATCTATGGCGCTACGTTTCGTAACTTGTGTCTAATTCCGCTTAACCCGGGGCTAGGGGCCGTATGAACCCATGTACTTCAAGATCCTCATGGTACTCATATGAACAGTCACAATCAAAGCGTGACTGAGATACATCTTTTTTTTAGATGACTCTATAACGAATATTATGGATTAAGTATACTGATCAGCGATACGGATTTGATATTTCTGGAACATCATGATGTCTGATGCCGGCATCATTGAAAACTGTTGACCGCTTCTCTCTTGCAGGAAACAAGCCTATGTTTATGTATACTATGATTGTCTTTTTGAATTTGGTGCTAATACTGTTATGTGGAAAATGGAATAGGTCTTTGGATTATGGACGCGGATATTCTCTAATGGACGACGGCTGGATTATGAATGACGGACTAGACGCTTGTAATTCATCTCTCAAACTTGAAAGTAGAAAGATTGAAATTGGAGCGGTAAGCAAGAGGTGGGAGAAATTGACGACGTCTGGCGACTAAAAAGCAACCATATGATTCAACAGGAAAGCTTCCCTCGGCACCAAACATGACGACTCGAGAATACGGTGGATTCTCGGACGTAGCCTTAGTATCTCAGCGCTTTCATTGTAGCGCTTCATGTGGGGATTATGAAGTATCCACACGGCCCCTAGCACCGGCTTAACCGGAATTAGATATGCTAGCTCGGGAGCTGTGATGACAGATCAGCTCAAACAAATAACCCATCGGATGTTAATGTATGAGCATCGAGTACGTCTGATGGAGTAAACGCTTCAACATGGGGTAAACCTGGTAAATGCAAGAATACCCATAAAAACTGACCTGCCCAGCTTTGAGCATTTCCATCTTTTTCCCGTTTGACGAGGTGGAAAGGTGAATTGTCAAGTTTTACATGGATAAGGGGCGATTGTTTCCTTTTACACAGGCGATTATGTAAACCTAATTGGTTCAGGTGGTTTCAGCCATCGCAATTTCTTCTCAGAGAAGTTTTCCCTGGTGCTCCAAAATGAAGAAATGTTGAGAGCTGTAACATCGCGCAGTTATAGCTTATGATATTGAAGTTATTTTGAGCCTGCAGCATAATATACTCGGAGCAGAGCATCATGAGTGAATTAAAAATGGATGACATTAGAGTGTAATTGGAAAGTTCTGTTTTCCTCGTATTCCTTCAAAATAATGTGTTTTGCTTTCGTACATGGTAGTGCGACTAACGTCACAGGACCTACGAAGTAGGATAGGCATTAGGACTCCGACGTGAACTGAACTCTTGGAAATCCCCTCCACAACACCCCTCCCCCCCCCCCCAATTGAAATCCTGCCTATATTAAGATGGGCAGTGCCCAAGTCAGAATCGCCAGTGATTTTCATCAAAAATCACCAGAAATTTTCATCAAAAGTAGGTCAGCTCAGAACTTGCTGGTAGCAGTCCCCTAATGCACCTTCCTGCAAAAAATCAAGGTTATAATGTCAACCGTTCTCCTTATTTTGCCGACGAAAGGATTCGGATGGACTGACTCATTACCGGACAATTTGCAAATGAGAGCTTACTTCGTAGGAAAAAGTACTTTTTTCTGGAACAAAGGATTATTTACTAATTAACCAGGCAGTTTCAGCGAAGAAAATTGCGCAAATAAAAAAATTGGTAAAATCGGCCAGAAAAATCGTCCACAAAATGGCTTATTTTTGGAAAATGAAGTCGTCATGGTCGCCATCTTGGATTTTGTGACATTTTCTGGTAGCGCTTGAACCAGGGATACAGTGTGGCAAGTTTCAGCTTCCAAGCTTTAAAGGTCAACCCAAACGGAATTTTTTTTGGTCTAAAAATCCTTAAAAATCATAGTTCATACTTCACTTTGTATGAAAAAAATATTGAAAAAATTCTAATGTGATCAGAAACACACGTAATATGGGAGCAAAGTGGGCTTTTTCACACTTTCACAGTTGGGTTGATGACGTCACGCAGGGAAGTTGCCTGAGAAAAAACAGCGGATAACATGGAAAGCGAGTGCAGTCAGAGCTCCGGTTCAGATGTCGATTCGAGCGATATCAGCTGCTTAGATGGATATATTTTTCGCCAAGAAGATGAAATAGACATAGAGGAGGATGATGACGGGCAAATTAACAGTTGTTTGCAGACCAACGGTGGAATTCAGCCCTATCAATTTGAGCCGTACGGCTCCGATTCTGACAGTGACAACCACTCTGACAACGTGGAACTCGACGACGACAGGATTCGGAGAGGTCGTTTGTTGAATACAGATTGGTATGCAACTTGACTGGAAACCTTATCATCGTCATCTATAAGACCAAATGTCCATATATTTCAAACTGTATTGAATGTAAAACGATTCTGTGATGTAAAGAACGAGCACATCTGTGTTGTTATTGTTGTTACTGACCGAGGCAGCCTTTTCGAAGGGATAAACTCCGGGATTCGACAGTATGGACAGTAAACTGTTGATAACTCTACTGATATACGTCCGATTTGAATGTTGTTTGTTTTCCCATAATCCCCATGAAATACCAATTTCAGGATTATATAGTTTGATAAAAAAAACTTTGGACATTCATGGCGAAAAGTAAGCCGTGGTGAGTGGATCGGCATTCACATTTGCTCAATTTTCGACAAATTACCTCAATTAAATTGAAATCGAATGATATTCCCACAATCTCAAATGTCAAGGGATTATGAAAGTATTATTATCACTTCTGTATCTACGGCCATTCACTCCAATTGGTGTTTTTTATTTATTTACTTATCAAACGTATATATATTTATGAAAGATCATTTTATTATTATTAAATAATATGAAATAGAGACTCATCCAGTCTAACCTGCAGGTGCTCAAGCAACAAATGCCACGCGAGAGCGAGCAGGGCATGTACAGCCGTCTCCCTGCCCGAGGCCTCGCTTGCAGGCTAGGTTCGTTCAGCCGATGTCCGTGATAGATTCTCCTTGTCCGATTTCTTTGCCGTCACATTCTGATTGTTCTTAGGTTTGATGGTTGGAATAGCTGTTCTCTTTAGTTTTGGTTTGTACCCGAATTCAACTGCTACGCTGTAGATGTCCTCGAATGATGTCTAATTTCTGTCAAAATGTGCCGAGCAAATTATACGAGTACTGGCTCGGGCCCTCTTTCCACACTCTCGTGTTGCGTACAAATTTCGTCCAATTTGCAGCGATTTTCTCGTCTTTAGGCCACAAATGAATACTAACACCGTCATCTGTAGTAAAACTGCAACCTCCCACTACACAACGTCGCGGCATATTTAACAAATCATGCCCCGATACTCCGAAAATCTCCAGAAATCAGCAGCTACTTACGACTGTGGTATACGGCTTTAACATAGAGAATACAAGACGGCTTCCCTCCGTGACGTCACAGCTGGAATTGACAGGAGAGCGATTTTCACCTTTCAAACGGCAATATCTCGCCAACCAGACTGCACAAAATTATTAAAAAAATATCATTATTTTCAGAATCGAAAGGACTATTTTTTTTATATTTTTGACCTCAGAGCGTTTGGGTTGACCTTTAAGGATAATAAAAATAACGAAGCTGTTAGGAAGCTAACTATTCTTCGAATAACACTATTGCCCCTCGGATGCCCTTTTTGGGGGCCAGAGGGCATCACAGAGCCCCGCAACGGGCACTCCTTCTGATATTGTTCTATATGTCTCAAGTGATGGGTGTGCCAAGTTTGTGATGTTTTCAGAAATTTGCTGTCACTATATTTATCTGTGGGGTCATATGACTTCTTGTCGGTACACAGACATCATTTTGCACCCCGTTCAATGTTGCGTTTAACATAGTTCCATATCACTTCGATTCTATACATACTGCATTCATTAGCTTGACCGCGTTCCTAAGTTCATTGAAATGCAAATGTTGAGGCGCGTTTTTAATTATATCCCGCTACGGATATAAGCGGTAGGTGATCATTTCGCAACCCGTTCCCTCTTATCCATAAAAGACCACACATACGTGACGGCGTGAAGGTTATATATCCATCCTCAGAGAACTTGGAAAAACAACCGATAATCCAAGTGGGATCTATACTTCTAAACATTAAACGCAACATAGCAACGGTAGAGGAAAATACGTCGGATGGCCCCATGGGCAATATATACTGACTGCATATTTGTAGAAACTTCACAAGAACCAAAAGTGTGATGATTTGCATCTAACCTCGCTTTTATTGTGTTTGTTCATGTGCACATATTGAAAGGTCTTACTGTCACTTGGACACTGTATGACAAGAAGGAGGAGTGGCCATTCGCACTCAACAGTAACGTGCATGGCGGAAGGTTTGCATGTGGCATATACGTATCTCATCTAGATCCCATAAAAAATATGACAGTTCGATCAACGTCGTAAACATTTTTGGAGGAACGGCTTCGACAGGGCTATACCACCAAACGCCTTGACGCAAATTTTCTAAATTTCACGATAAATTTGTGAAACTGCTGAACCCGAGGCAACGGGACTCGTGAACACCGTTTCATACAAGATTTCCATCGTGTTCATACGAACACTCACAATCAAAGCGAGATTGTGCTACATTATACTTGAAAATTCATTTGAAAAACGAATTGGCGTCATGGTGTCTTGCCGACATCATCGAAAAGTGTAGATCGCTTCGTGACAAGAAACTGAATCTGACTTTGTAATTTATTTTTAATTATTTTATGCGACATTATGTTGTAATAGCCATTGGTTTGGAAAATATACATATTTTTTAAGTCAAATGGAATTTTGAAGGACTAAAATAGTGTGTTTGCTTCACAGAGCGAGGTTATGAGTTGACACAAAGATGTACAATGTGGATACGATTAGGACGCCTACAACTTGTCGTCTTTGTCGGTCGGAGTTATTCCCCTTAACTGTTTACCCAACCCTATGGAACAAGAGTCCCATCGTACTGTTATTCTGTGTATGTATGTTCCACAGTCAAATATAACAGATCGAATGTAGTGAACTTTATCCAGACCCTGTTTCATTAATACGAATGTACAATTTGAGCTGCATGATATCGAGACATTATTATCTATCAGGACGGCCTGAAATGTCCGCCTGTCTGTCTGTCACAAATAGCGCACGTAGATACCCTTGTGAGTGGCTTAGATCCACCAATCTTGATATACATATACTACGAGAAAATACCTATATGATGGTATGATGTAAGTGTCAGATTCCACATTCAGTAGCTAGCCATCGTCCAAATTGTTTTTCACTAATAGGTTCACAGCCACCAAACTTGGTACACATACACTACGAGACAATGCTTACATGATGGTACCACATAAGCCTCAGATTCTACATTCAGTAG
>JAVTVY010032487.1:0-13604 GCA_036873755.1 Hanleya hanleyi
TACATGCACCCATCCCATTGACTTGATAGGCAGTCCCATTCGGAACTCCCGAGCGGAAATCTACGAAGGGGACCGATTCTACGCTCGGGGGACGACAACATGAATTTCCTATGAATCTCCAGATGTGACGCGCCGGAACGGTTTAATACGCATGGCTCCGAAGCCCAATCACTCTCGCGGAAGCCTTAATCCCCGACCAGCAAATATTTCCCTGCGAGTCTCTGATTTACGTCAGATATTCTAAAAACTGTTTATTCTTTTCATTCGAAGCACGTTTCAATAGAAAACCACCCGTTTAAATGGTACACACGCCACGTATTGGCAAGATATAATTCCCGTGACGTCACTGACAGTTCCCTGACAGACCGAAACACACGTGGTGGGCTATGGTAAAAGTACGATTTTCCACATGCTTCCGTGGCTCTTCCAAGCCAAATTTGAAAAACAGAGGCCCATGATCGTCATCGTAATTTGCCCCCTCAATAGTATAATGGAGGATCAGGTACAGACCTTGTGTGAAATGGGGCTGAAATCCTGCTTCCTCAACATAGAGGGGTCCAGTGGCCATACCTATGCTGTTGTGGTCACATGGTCTAGTCATACGTCACATGACCACGCTCTAGTCCAATATGGCGTCAATGGCCTTCGAGGGACATCTCAAACCGGAGATCCCCGAGAAGTTGCGAATGAGGCAGTCCCCGATAAGCCCGGGGACCGATATTAGCCCTTTTGGCTAGAGTTGATAGGGGTTTTTCCCTATTTTAGGGGTAAAGTCCGTGTTTCGTGTTTCGTTTTTTATATTTTCGGGAAAAAATCCTAATTTTACATGCACCCATCCATGACTGGATGCCCCTTCACGAATGCTTCACTTTGACATTCCACTCGACCCATTCGGTCCACTAGGGACCCACCCCGGTCACAAAACGTCTATTCCCATACTCTTTTCAGGCATTCCGCGTATACATTAACATTGGAAGTCACTTGGTTGACATGGAACTACTTTCTGTCCGCGGAAGTGACGGCATCACCACCAGACCGCGGAGGAATACAAAGGTTAAAGGTTGCCGGAACTACTTTTGACCTCCACGTGACCTTGAGCTGGTGGCGCCCCCTGGCGGAACTCCCCGTCATCTCCCCAATTGTGAAAGGCGATGTGGCGCCCCCTATACTTTAACCTGGAAAAAAGGGCACCAAGAGTTACCTCCCTGGAAAATGCGAGTTGAAATCATTGTTATATACTACTGACGTCGTGTGTTTTTCTTGCTAACGGCAGTTATGTGCGCAAAGGAAATAGTGCTATATGCACGGTTTATTGTGAAATGTCCCCGGTAATGGCCAAATTATTGACTTCGACACACTAAATGAAGATTGTCACATTTAGCGTTTTACCGGAAGTAATGTACTTCCGTTGTCTCAAAACAAATTACAGGAATAGTAGCTTTACGGGCGTAAGAACTGGACGCATATTGGGACGAGATTGGCAGTGATGGAAACTCAATGTGGCATGAAATGTTTTCTGACGTCAGATTGACGAATTGTGTCGGGTGATCGAACAATTTTGCCCAGCCCACTTTTCGCTGGTAAATCTACGAAATTCGTCATGTAACTGCAATTAAATTTTTACTGACAGTGGCGATATACTTGAGTACGTTCATTTTATCAGCCTCTGTCCTACATCCCCTATTCCTGCACCATCTTTAGACATGGCTCGTCTATCAAATCCGTGCCATCACGGATATCATTACGAACCGGTTGATTCGGAAACATTCCTGAGCGCATTCGTGACTTTTCTGAATATGTCCATATTTGAGTGGATTAGGCACCAGGTGATGTCTTGTATATTTCATCTCCTTTGTTGGTTCTGAATATGTCCATATTTGAGTGGATTAGGCACCAGGTGATGTCTTGTATATTTCGTCTCCTTTGTTGGTTCTGAATATGTCCATATTTGAGTGGATTAGGTACCAGGTGATGTCTTGTATATTTCATCTCCTTTGTTGGTTTTGAATTCACGTGTTTCGAATCCGTCGTTGGTTTCACTTGAGAGGCGCCCCCATGTTGCTCCCTTCGGAATATCAAAGAGTTTTTCCTCCAGCTTTTCTCCGGCATTTGTTTAAATATACCGATATGCCATGAAGGTTGCGCATCGCTCCCAAAATGCAGTCCTTTCATTGGCGTTATTTTAAGCTGACAGTAATAACTGTACACCCTAATCGGCCTGCAGGACCTGGTACAGAGGTACGGAGGTACGGAGTATACAGACCTGTATTATGGAGGATGGTATTCGCCTTGTTCAGCAGGGTAAGGGAGTTACGACGTAGGTTGCGTAAATGAGCGTATTCAGGGAGTTGAATACCATGCTATTTTAAATTGATATTATTTAATCCAATAAAGTTTTATTAGTTTCTCGGAAATGGCCTCGGTTGTGTCGATGAACAGACAACTATGACTTATGATTTGTCACTTCCCAGGCAAAAGTGATTTAATTGAGTTTGTTCTCTAATATGGAATCGACACAAGGGAAAAAGAAAAATCTCTCTAAAGTAATTAAATTGAAAGCAAAACAGGGTCGCTTTTATTGCAACTGGTTACTGTTTCGTTTATCATTTTTTTTTTAGTTTTTTAGCTCTCGTCAAAAGACTATTACAATTTTCGAGTGTGTTTAAGATCCGTTGATGTTCTAGAATTGGATTTCCATTTGAAATGCTTTGATTGAAATGCCATGTGTTCGAAGACAACTCGGTTAATAAAAATACCCACGTTGTCTTGGTTCACTGGATTATGCACAGATCTACGGCTATGGCAATGCCCGATTCCACCATCGACCGGGCATCTGGGCAGTGTCTGTCTTCCGAGTCGTTCATTTACACCACTTTCTCCCTATAACGAGTATTTATGATTTAAAGTCACAGTGGACAGGGTTATTGGTTAGTCTCTCACCCACGCTTAATCCTACAGAGGATTCGTTTCCATGAAGAGATATCAAAAATGTTTTTGTTTCTATATAATTGACATAACTGAATGAATTGCGGACAGCGATCTAATACATTCCCAATTAACTCTCTGTTCGTAGACAATAACTGTTAATGTCTCCATTCTGTATAAAACGAAAGTTTTGCGGAGGCCAAATGAGAATTATTGTTTGAAATGTATGATTTTCCCGAACAACATGCCAGCTTTGTTGCATATTTAGCACTACTTTCATAATCTTGCGGTTACGAGGTCCGGCATCTCTCGCTGTGCAGAAAGTCCAGAATGCACACTAGGAAGAAAGATGACAGTTCGGTGGCGTTGACAGATTATTATCTAACGAGATAAATCTGTCATAGTGATACGTGATTGATGCCTTTATTCGAAAACTGGGTTTCCTTTTCCATGAGTTTCTTCCTTGGTTAAGTTTGACCGGGATGCCGACGGTTTGACAGGTCAATACATCTAACGCTGACTTATCCTGTATGAATTTACTGAATTATCCCTCTTTGCGCGGAGTTCTGAAGACCTCCTGTCTTTGTTCTGTCGAAATGTTTCTCATGTTTTGACCAATGAATATGTTCTAATTTTTTCATCCAATTTCAATCCCTCTGATTATGAACGGAGCCAGGATACGGTCAATCTGCTTTCATCTGACGGCTGACCAGCTGTCATTTATCATCATGTCATAAACAAAGACCGAGAATGCGTTTGAGCTTCTTTTTGGATGTCGTCATCTGTATAATTCCTCTATGTACCGATACCCGTATAATAATGTTAAAGAGTAAGCTATCGATATTATAGTCCGACATCAATTCTGTGGTAAACTAATCATACTAGTATTATTATTATTATATTTACCTTTATTTCCTCCACGTGGAGAGCATATATAAGACATATTTACAGTAGCAATCGGTAAAACATTACAGCTGGTTACAATCAGATTTCGTGACTATTTATAAGGTTAATGAAACAACTCTTGCGAGATCAATTACTGTCAGAGGTACACTTTGTTCACGTTGTGCACAAGATGACAGATAGGCTCAGTAGCAACTACTAATGACACAATTGTCGCAATTGTGTCATTAGCTGTTGTCAGGTCAGTAGTATACACCGAGCATTTCGAGTCAACAGCGCTTCACTGCGCATGCGCAGAACCTTTTGTGACGTCACAGCGCCCTGTTTTGTGGCGGTATTGTGGCGGTGTGCGCATGCGTGTGGTTGGTGGGATGGAGGTGGTGGTGGTGGGTTTAAGATGGCGGCATGGTGGGATGGAGGTGGTGGTGGTGGGTTTAAGATGGCGGCTGTGGTTGGTGGCATGGAGGTGGTGGTGGTGGGTTTAAGATGGCGGCATGGTGGGATGGAGGTGGTGGTGGTGGGTTTAAGATGGCGGCTGTGGTTGGTGGGATGGAGGTGGTGGTGGTGGGTTTAAGATGGCGGCATGGTGGGATGGAGGTGGTGGTGGTGGGTTTAAGATGGCGGCTGTGGTTGGTGGTGGGATGGAGGTGGTGGTGGTGGGTTTAAGATGGCGGCATGGTGGGATGGAGGTGGTGGTGGTGGGTTTAAGATGGCGGCATGGTGGGATGGAGGTGGTGGTGGTGGGTTTAAGATGGCGGCATGGTGGGATGGAGATGGTGGTGGTGGGTTTAAGATGGCGGATTGTAGAAAAACGTATAAAAGCAGGCGATTTTTAGGGGTGGGGTGTATTCATTGCACTACCCTGCGGAGCACTCTGACTGACCTGACCTGACCAGCCTGTCTGCCTGCTTCACCTCTAGCCAGCCAGCCAGCCTGCTTGCCTGTTTGTATGAGCTGTGTAGAACCTTTTACTTTTTTTCATTTTACCAGTGCAAATTCACCAGAGTATTACACCGTAGCAGTTGCTCATCAGCCTGAGCCCATAGTCATGGAGTCATCATTTTTAGTGAGGCTTCGAAAGTACCGTGTTCGCCTGATTGATGAGATGCAGCATGTGGGCGAATTATGTGATTTCCTTATGGAGGAAAACATACTCCTGAAACAGCGTGTCGAAGAAATCATGGCTGAGAAAACCACTTCAGCACAAAACACAGCCCTCATCGATGGTGTACTGCGCTCTACCCCCTATGCATTTCTAGCCTTCGTGGCGGGGTTGAAGATCACGGGAAATGAAGAACTAGCAGATCTACTTGAAGCCGACGTTATACAAGATGATGATATCTTAGTCATGGATACCACCGAAGAGCGTACAGCTAGCAAACGTACGCACCCAGCGTCTGGTGTACCTGCCAAACGCGCTGCACGACCCAAACGGCCCCGACTAACACCTTTAGAAATACCTGAGTCAGTGCTTCAGCCAGTACCCCAGCAAGTGCCTGTGAAACAAGAAGAAGAAGAAATGCAACTTCCTATGTCTGTGCAGGATATCAATAACATTATCCAGCAGGCCTACCAGGCAGCCCACACGGACATTTGGGAGCTCTCAGCCTATTTAACTGTGAGTGTCAAAGACGAAGAAGTGCATTTTAACGCATCGGGCTTTAACGACAGACCCAGTAGGCATATTGCCATGAACTTAGATACCTGGCAAAAACTGGAGACCCTTGATTACGCCATCGATGCGGTTATTCGCGACCAGGGGAGTGACGAAGCGAAATTTTATGTGGGTGACGACATCTTTGTCAGCTGTGCCTATTTCAACGACCAGCTCCTGGTGCATATCCGTAAATGGAAAATGAGATTAGATACGCAAGAGCGTGTTCCTTGTCCTCAGGGTGTCACCTTGAAATTAACGGCGTGGCGGAAGTTGCAGAGTCTCACAGCTACAATTCGTCAAGCCCTGGCTTACCAGGTGTCTCACTATATTTATAAGAAGTACATCGACACAGTCATGGATCTTATCAGACCTCGCATTCGACACTTGCGTATCCAAGCATGTGCAGGCTGTGGGAATAACAGTCCGATAAACATGCATACGTGTGTGGACACTAGTGTACCCTCATACGCACTGATCACTGAGGCACTAGAGGGCGTGACCGAGGCGCAAATTGCCCTGCGATTGGAAGCTGCCTGCCCTCCCAAAATTCCACGTGAAGAGATTACTACCTACATCTACGTGCACCAGGGGCGGAAAGACGATGATGAGTTCAAACAAGTCTTGTTGCAGAACTATTGAACAAGTGTGGTGTTGAAAAACATTTACCGTATTCCTACACGTTCATTGAAGTGGCTTGAGAGCGTATAATTGTATTAAAAATTCAATACTCAGAGTTTTTACTGTTAATTGTATTAAAATTCAATACTCAGAGTTGAAGACGTTCATTCTATTGTCTTGTTGTATAAATATTGAGCATTTTCAAGTCTTATTGCATTGGAACATTCAGACATTATCATCTGCCAGTCTATGTCGCACAGGGTCGTCAACGACAGTGACAAATATCTGCAATCATGCAAAAACATCTCCCCTCCCCTCCCCCTCTTTCTAGTCCAAGCCCCTGTGCTGGTTCAATAATTTCAGTCCGTTATGATTCGGGCTGTAATGTTATTCCTTTTACCGATGTAATATGTCGCACAGGGTCGTCAACGACAGTGACAAATATCTGCAATCATGCAAAAACATCTCCCCTCCCCTCCCCCTCTTTCTAGTCCAAGCCCCTGTGCTGGTTCAATAATTTCAGTCCGTTATGATTCGGGCTGTAATGTTATTCCTTTTACCGATGTAACATGTCGCACAGGGTCGTCAACGACAGTGACAAATATCTGCAATCATGCAAAAACACCCCTCCCTCCCCCTCTTTCTAGTCCAAGCCCCTGTGCTGGTTCAATAATTTCAGTCCGTTATGATTCGGGCTGTAATGTTATTCCTTTTACCGATGTAACATGTCGCACAGGGTCGTCAACGACAGTGACAAATATCGGCAATCATGCAAAAACATCTCCCCTCCCCTCCCCTCCCCTCCCCCTCTTTCTAGTCCAAGCCCCTGTGCTGGTTCAATAATTTCAGTCCGTTATTATAACACGTTCATTCTATTTGTGTTAATAAAAATAGTAGAAAATTAAAAAATGGTTGTTAGTGTTCATTCTTTTTTTTCTTTTGGGGATGATGGGAGCTGGTGTTATTTTTTGGGTGCTTTGAGTTTAGAAGTTTTCCCTTTCGGAAAGATGGGGTGGCTGTAAAAACAGCCTTTGGAAAAGTGTTACCACACTTGTTTTAGGAGCGGTAAATTCTCTTTACCCCGGCTACCTGCTTCCTACACACGGGACACTTGATCTTTAAATGCTGTTCGTCCGTTTCAGCGCAGTGGCACATGTCCTCTATACATGTTAGCGTCACCCAGCATTCTTCACATAGGCATAAATGCCCGCACGGAAATAGGGCGTACAGGCTTTCTTCGTCTGTACACACACTGCAGCTTGATTTACTTTCTTCCTTCCGTAGGTCTTCTTCTTGTTTTGAGATCATAACGTCCATTTGATTCATGTCTTGTCTCATGTGATTAATCTGTTCGTTCAGGCGCGTTACCTCGGCCCAAGAGCATGGTGGTGGTGGTGGTGTTGTTGTTGTTTCGGCGGTAGCCGACGTTGTTTCGCAAGCCGACGTCGTTATAATCGGAGTTTGAGTAGCCGTTGTATTTGCTGGAGGTCTGTTACTGTTTAACCAGGGAGTTCTTCTTCTTCAGCAGTTATATCCTGATCTTCTTCTTCCATCACTACCCTCCTGATTTCTTGGTCTTGTTCTTGAATTCGTTGTCTTATCAACCTCGCATCTTCTTCCATTACCTCCCTCCGCAGCTCTTCCAGTTGTTCTTCACTTCGCCGTATCATCGTTTCGTCGGCAATAACCTGCTGAAAGCTTGTAATTATTGCCACTCCACCATCGTTATGTTCATCTCCACTCGTAATCACCTCTCTGTGTTTTCTAGGTTCTCTAGGGTCTCTAGGATCGGTGAATAGTCTTCGTCTTGTACCCATGATTGTAGTTGTGAATAAATGGCAACATACTACGCGTTATTTATAGTCTAGGCGTTCTGTGGTGGGATGGAGGTGGTGGTGGTGGGTTTAACATGGCGGCTGTGGTTGGTGGTGGTGGAATGGATGTGGTGGTGGTGGGTTTAAGATGGCGGCTGTGGTTGGTGGGATGGAGGTGGTGGTGGTGGGTTTAAGATGGCGGCCTGTGGCAGTGGGTCCAAGATGGTAGTATCTGCTAAAAAAAATTGTGTTTTATTTTCCCAACTTTAAAACGGGTCTCATTTTTGCAATAAATGTGAGTTCACTGCAGCATGTTTATCGAAAAGAAAAACCTAGGAAATTTTATTTTTTTATCCTTGGGCTACGGTAACTCACTCCCCATTTCACACCCATAGCTGTACTCACATTTTGCCTGCACACTGTGTTACTGTAGCTCAAGGATAAAAAAAATAAAATTTCCTAGTTTTCTTTCGATAAACCAGCTACAATTTTCAGGGTGACATTATAAGGCTGTGAGCAACATACTTGACGTATTTTTACCCAGGAAACCCGATTTATTTCCAGTGTACCGGGTTTTCCACACTACCACACCATAACGTTACGCGTCTAAAAATCGATAAAATTATTAAAAATGGTGGCTTAGTCTACCGCTACCCTGCTAAATTTTTAAATGCTACACCATCAGTTGCCCCAGTTCAACTTGAAATAAAATTTATACGTGCACTCGCATTTATTGCAAAATCACACCCGTTTAAAATTGGAAAAGAAACACAAAAATATTTCTCCAGCGTAAGTGACCACAAAAAAAAATATAAAAATTTCGCTCACGTCCGCGCATTACACTATAAATAGCGCGCAGTATTTACTGATCCACATTCACAATTATCCCAGTGTCTACTAGACGTGCAGAAGCTTTTCATTTTACGAGTGCGAATTCACCAGCCTATTACGTGGTATTTGATGAGCCTGATTTCACAGTCATGGAGTCATCCCTGTTGGCTGAAATCATGGATATTGACATACCAGACTTGATGACAAATCATGATGATCATGAACTACAACTGCTCGGAGCCATCGATATGGTACATGACGAGCCATGGATCGATGCTATTATAGGAGACTTATTTAAAGACGAACCCCAGGACCACCCTAATCAAGACCCCCCAGCAGCGACACCGGATCTTACCACAGACGAACCCCAGGACCACCCTAATCAAGACCCCCCAGCAGCGACACCGGATCTTACCACAGACGAACCCCAGGACCACCCTAATCAAGACCCCCCAGCAGCGACACCGGATCTTACCACAGACGAACCCCAGGACCACCCTAATCAAGACCCCCCAGCAGCGACACCGGATCTTACCACAGTCGAATACCAATGTTTTGACGACATCGACCGAGTGCTACAAGATATGTTGAAACAACAAAGCCTCCAAGCTAAAGGAGAACAAGAAGCACGAGAAACGGAAGAAGAACAAGAAACAGAAGAACAAGAAGAAACAGAAGAAACAGAAACACAAACAGAAACAGAAGAAGGCAGCGAAGGACAAGAAGTAGAAGAAAGCCAAGAAGGCGAAGGACAAGCAAAAAAGGAGAAGAGCAAAGACTCAAGAAGAAGAAACAGAAAAGACTCAAGAAAAAACAGAATAAGAGGGAACACAAAAGACTCAAGAAAACTCAGAAAACAGGCCAGAACAAATAGAAAAGACACAAGAACAAATAGAAAAGACACAAGAACAAATAGAAAAGATACAAGAAAAAACAGAAAAGACGCAAGAAAAAACAGAATAAGAGAGAACACAAGAAAAATAAGCAAAAAAGAAAACGAAGACGTCATTCACTACGCTTCCGTAATAACAACAACAACATTGGCAGCCAACACAGAATGCCAAGCAGCATCCTATTTACGCTGCGTGAAATGCTGTAACCACTTTGCCAAATACGCTATTTTCCCCTGTGGACATCAAGCCTTGTGTGTAGCTTGTATACATCAACATGCCCAATTACCAGAGTGTTCGGATGATTACAAACCCCTAGTGTGTGAATTCATAGCCTTGATATGCCCAGTGTCTACTGTGAGAAGACAATGCCACCTGGCCCCAACGATGTAATGCCTTACATCTTCCAAAGGTCCTTTTGAGGACCACCTCATCTTTCCGAAAGGGAAAACTTCTAAACTCAAAGCACAAAATAAAAATAAAAAAAAAAAATAACACCAACTCCCATCACCCTATGAAAAAAAATAACACCAACTCCCGCACACATACCTAGGTAACAATAGGTAAATAACATAGTGACAATATCTGCAATCATGCAAAAACACCCCTCCTCCCCCTCTTTCTAGTCCAAGCCCCTGTGCTGGTTCAATAATTTCAGTCCGTTATGATTCGGGCTGTAATGTTATTCCTTTTTACCGATGTAAAAGTAGTAACATGTCGCACAGGGTCGCCAACGACAGTGACAATATCTGCAATCATGCAAAAACACCCACCCTCCCCCTCTTTCTAGTCCAAGCCCCTGTGCTGGTTCAATAATTTCAGTCCGTTATGATTCGGGCTGTAATGTTATTCCTTTTACCGATGTAAAAGTAGTAACATGTCGCACAGGGTCGTCAACGACAGTGACAATATCTGCAATCATGCAAAAACACCCCCTCCCCCTCTTTCTAGTCCAAGCCCCTGTGCTGGTTCAATAATTTCAGTCCGTTATGATTCGGGCTGTAATGTTATTCCTTTTACCGATGTGTAAAAGTAGTAATATGTCGCACAGGGTCGCCAACGACAAAAACAACCCCCTCCCCCTCTTTCTAGTCCAAGCCCCTGTGCTGGTTCAATAATTTCAGTCCGTTATGATTCGGGCTGTAATGTTATTCCTTTTACCGATGTAACATGTCGCACAGGGTCGTCAACCACAGTGACAAATATCTGCAATCATGCAAAAACATCTCCCCTCCCCTCCCCTCCCCCTCTTTCTAGTTCAAGCCCCTGTGCTGTTATGCCGATTAAAAATAAAACAAAAAAACCTATGTGTTTCAAAGTAAGAGATTGGTCCTGAAAAGGACCGTTAATATCGGGCAGGGATTGTTTTTTGGTGTTGCAGTTTGCTAGTACTATAGAATAAAAAAAAAGGGTATGATGAAGGACCTGTGATTTGAATTTGTGCCAAGTTAGAAGCTCTCTTTCGACAGTAATGGGTTGTTGACCCTGTTTTCTTCAGGGGTGAGTTTTCCTGTCTACTCACTCCATGTTGCTCACTGAGAAATAGGTGTAGCCTCGTCTGATTTTGTAGATGTGTTGTACATCATCATTGGCGTCCTCATAAATGGGCAGTTCGTGTAATATGTTGGCGGATGCGATGGTAGAGCCCGCCAGTTCATGTTGTTGTTTCATCTCTTTGATCTTCATCTTCTCTGTGTAATTTTGCCGGCAAAGGTTGGTGGTGGTGATGGTGGTGGACATCTTCGCTACCGTCGTGTGGTTTCCCTCATTTCCCCCGGAGGCCTTGTTTGTTGATGGTAGCTTGGGTACAATGGGTACAGTGCGGCTCATTTTTTCTTCAATATCTCAACGTCTTCTATGGTCTTCTATGTCTGTCAAAAGGTTTTGGAGTGCCCCGCATCACGCGCCCGCTGGCTTTTATAAAAATTGCGCGGACGTCAGCGAAATTGTTATATTTTTTTTTGTGGTGACTTACGCTGGAGAAATATTTTTGTGTTTCTTTTCCAATTTTAAACGGGTGTGATTTTGCAATAAATGCGAGTGCACGTATAAATTTTATTTCAAGTTGAACTGGGGCAACTGATGGTGTAGCATTTAAAAATTTAGCAGGGTAGCGGCAAATGCATCCACTAATTAATAATTACATCGATTCCTGACATATAACATTATGTGGGTGCGATGTGGAAAACCCGGTACACTGGAAATAAATCGGTTTTCCTGGGTAAAAATACGTCAAGTATGTTGCTCACAGCCTTATAATATCACCCTGAAAATTGTAGCTGGTTTATCGAAAGAAAACTATAGAAAACTATAGAAAAAATAGCCTCCGTTTTAGTGCGGGGCCAACGGTGCAGAGTTGCGAATGATTTTGGTGCGCTGTGGATGACGCCATCTAGCGGCCGTTACAGGCACTGAGAATGGAATGTCTATCGGCTTGAGGGGTCATCTGCTAATAACGCCATAGGCCGGTGAAGCATCTGGAGACGATTTCAATGTTGCCTTCTCTCCCACCTGTGAGCGAATTCTTAATTGTTACAGTCCAGGCACAAATGACACGCAGATGGGTCCCTATTTTGCGCACTCCTTTGTCTCAAGCGAGGTGGTTTTACTCTGGACCCCGATCTATGGACGGCTTTGCAACAAGTAGTTGGAAAATCATTAATTAATCATATTTTGAGATATATTTCTCAACACAACCTTGTATTCATTGAAAATATAATTGTTTCGGAAGCTTAGGCCTACATTGCTAACTGGTTTTGCTGCCTTTGAGGTAATATTTATTGTTTCGGCAGTTGTTTCCGCCCATGCGATGAGAAAATATGCCTGAAAAAATATCTAGTTTTAGTAATCACTCCACGGGCATTTTACACCAAATAGTTCTAACCCATGGACATAATATACATATATTGCGACCAGTCTATGATACAGTGCCACCCCAGTGTCGAGCATTTATTGTCCAGTTTGCACCAGCAAAGAAAAATCACGAACGTTCATCGAACGTCATCGGTGGGGACCTTCATGTGGTCTTCCGCGGTATATGAAACACTTACATTTGAATGCATGAATTAGTTTGATATAATTTTGTTGGGTGTGGATGATTTAAAAGAGTGGAAATATTCCGTGCAGGTCTGTTTTATGTAACAAACGCTAAGAAAAATGGCTACCCAAGGTCAATTTCCCCGGCTTCCCCGGATAATAGCGCCAGCCAAACCACAGCCCCATCTATACGCTTTGATGCAAGGGAGACAACTCAGACTAGGCCAATTTCTCTTGTAGGCAAAGGTAATCTCCCTGATTCGCACATTTCTATCTTTTTGCGTGTTTTGGGTGGTGGAGTTTTTTTTTATGGATTTTACTATGAGCTATGAGGTTGTAGAATACGATGGGAAAAGCTATGAAATGTTTTTTTAAGTACCGGCTAGGCTTGTAAAATAGATGCATATACACCCATAGACACTCATATACTGGGATATTAGCCCGATGTATGTATAAATCCATACGGGGTGGACATGTTGGAGTCTAGGTGGAGCACTAGTGGCCCGATTGGGTAGAGTGAGGTCTTATTTTAAAGCTCTCGAGGAAATAAATAAATAAATAAATAAATAAATAAATAATAATAAAAAAAAAAATCAAAAAAAAAATCGGCGAGTAGTGGACAAAGGGGAAATTGGGAAGTACTGACCATGCCCCAGAATACTTCATATGCATATCACGGCCTTAAGGCCTATGTAAGATGTAATCTACTTCACATTTTAGTAGTATAAAAAGCGCAAGTCCTATTGACCTTGCCCTCCAAAGAAATAAAATCGGCTCTATTTTACAGGAGTATATACGCAGGTCACGTGGGTTGTGACGTCACTTCCGGGTTTTCACTAAAAACTACCTCCAAACATAGAAGAGTTCCAATTTTTCCCCTTAGACGTCCGTATGTTCATCCTCCAAACCCAGAAGAGTTCCAATGTTCAA
>JAVTVY010032488.1:0-148436 GCA_036873755.1 Hanleya hanleyi
GGGCCAACAGCAATGCACAATATAAAATAGGTGATATAGAATATCCGTGGACTAAAAGGTAGATCAAGGTTTACCAGTCTCTCATATTACAAGAAGCAGTTGGACACCATTGTTTAACCTCCCCAGCAAAGCCCAAACAAGAAGGTGGTTTTCACATAATTCGAATATATATATACACGATACTTTAGCTTTCCTGTATCCGTATTCTAGGACAGGGCGGGTGACACAGCGCATTGTATGTTATGAAAAGGACTAAGTCGCCCGTTTTACTCGCAGATAGAACACTATTATATTTCAGTCAATGGTTTCATACCCAAAGCTAACTGTTTGAGTACAGGTATGTCCATGATCGCATTAACCAGAGAATTAGGAAAATAAGTACTCCTTCGTGTAATTAGATATTATTTTATATCAGGTGTGTGTTTTATGACCCGTCACAACAGTATGCACCGTCAGTTCAGGTTATACGGTTGTCTGAAGCCGACCAATCGCGCTATACAGAAATACATTTACGAAAACTTGCGAGAAACCAGTCCATCGGACGGGAAAAATCTAATACATGCATGCAGCGAAAGTAAACTCATATGCGAGGTTACAGGAGAACCCAAAGGGTCTATATACGGTCACTTATAGGGGAAGTAAATACTCACAATGCTGAGTATGATGCCGTTTACAGCATGTAAATAATCCAAACGGTTCCTGAGATATTGGAGTTTGAAGTATAAATCTGATATTCAGAGAAATTTTGCAAATGAGATTTTGTGATGTCATCAAGTGAATTCATGATAATGAGCTAAACGTATGTTGGGATATTCACAGATCGTTTATAATGCAGATTTTCTCAATTTGACATCTAATACAAGTATAACCATAATATAACTCGTTTTATGAGATTTTTGTCACGTAGAAATATAGCGAAAGCAAAACAAGCTAAAGAAGGGGCTTTCGTGGTTATTTGATGAAAGATGAAATTTTAATCATATCAGAATAGATTAATCATAATTTCTCTCAATAGGGTGCAATGGAAATGATGTACAATATATAGGTTCAACTCATTTGATCTGCTTGATAATGATGTAAATGAGTGACGTAAGGTAGAATCGATCTCAACGCTGCATGTGCCTGTATGTTGTCACGTCAAACAGAGGGCCATCTGTACATAGTTGATAATTGCAGCATTATTCGTACACATTCGAATTCACCGCACCATCTGCATTTCATTTCCATGTTCGCGTGTATACACAGCACGAGTTTACACAAGTACATGTCGTTCGTTGGTTGTATGTAGAAATCAAAAGCCAAGTTAAATGTTCTACGAGTGTCGATTCGTGGTGAAATAAGATGCTAACTGAAATAAAATATGAAAATGGAGATGGTAGCAGGAGATTGTGTCATCTGCGAAAAGCGTGGGAATAAACAAGGCGAATGGCATGATTCACACAGCATACCGGATCTGCTGAGATGGATAAGAATGTTCTGGTGATTAGTGTCCATTTTCATATCATTTTCTATGCAACCAATGACTGACACTTGTCCCCAGTGTGGCGAAAAGTGTCTTATCCCGGTTTGAAGATAGGAGCCAGACACTTCTAACCACCGGACATTCTTAGCCTTCAAACCGGGTCTTCGCTGGTGTATGCTTCTATCAACCGATGGATTTTTTTTCAATTTCTTCTGTGGCTGACCAACAAGCGATGGAAAAGAAAAAGCTCGGATTACAACGCATATAAAGGAAGTGGGCAGAGGTGCCGACATACTGAGAAAGCCACATCACTTCGCAGTATAGTCTTCTGGTTAACCTATTCTAAAGCACATACCGAGAATCTAACAATTAATGATATGTGTTGTTTGTCAGGTACGCTTTTATTGTACCTGTTCATGTGGCAACTTCGATGACATGACCGCACGGCCCCTAGCACCGGCATAAGCGGCATTAAATACAAATTTAGAGGGCTATGGTGGAAATGCTCTGACAACTCGTATGTTGGATATTGGTGAGCTGTGTCGCTGTGACAACTCGTACACCGGGGATTGGCGAGCTGTATCGTCGTCAGATGAAAATGACGGCATTTAACACAAAAGACTAGTCTGTAAGACCCGGTGTCGACCCAGCATCAACTTCCCACAAAGCCAACATATATCAAAGACCAAAAGGTCTGTACAGGGGGTGGGCCTCGGAGACGAAACGTCCACCAGCAGAATCTCGCCATATACAGGTAAAAATTACAACGTATATAAGGGAAGTGGGAAGAGGTGCCGACATACTGACAAAGCCACATGACTTCACAGTATAGTCTGCTGGATAAGCTATTCTAAAGCACATACCACGAATCTAACGATTAGTGATATGTGTTGTATCCCAGGTACGCTTTTATTGTACCTGTTCATGTGGCAACTTGGATGATATGATCACACGACCCCTACCACCGGCTTAAGCGGCATTAGATACAAATCTAGAGAGCTATGGAGGAAATGCTCTGACAACTCTTATATTGATAATTGGTGAGCTGTGTCGCTGTGACAACTCGTACACTGGGGATTGGTGAGCTGTATCGTCGTCAAATGAAAATGACGGCATTTAACACAAAAGACTAATCTGTAAGGCCCGATATCGATCCAGCATCAACTTCCCACAATGCCAACATATATCAAAGACCAACAGGTCTGTACAAGGGGCGGGCCTCGGGGACAAAACAGTATGTCATAACAGTATCGACACTTAGCATCAAGGATACAGTCTTGACAACTTCTGGAGAAAGGTAAGATGAGCAATCTGCCATCCGCGCTAGTGTTCTGCATGTACATGATTTGGGCTGACGATGTGTATCACCAGGCATGCGGTGCTCATTTCTGGAGGAGCAAGCTGATCATCAAGACTTACGATGGTGGCCAAAATGTACAAAACGGAAAAACGTCGCGACCGCATGCTTCGAAAAAGATAAATAAATAACAACAACAACAATACATTCCAAGCAATGACGTCAATGTCCTGATCAACATAATGTAAACGTTTCTGGAGGTTTCAGGAACGGAAGCATATGGACATATGACTGTAAGGCTCAAAGAACATGTTGGTGCCCAAATAATAATAACTGAGATCAATGGAAAGACAAATGAAGTCACATTGAAAACTACAACTGATACCCTACTTGGTGGATTCCACGCAAATCAGAAAGATGATCCAGAGATAAGAAAATCAGTATAATAAAAACTTCGGCTATAGGTTCATCAGGGATGATATCTAATTAGTGTTGACATGTCTGGGTTTCCTTCCTGAAAGTCTCAAGCGTCTGCTTGGAGTACTCATCCGTCAGAAAATAGCCCCGATAGGACAGGCGATTATTCATTCCCCACCGCTCGGACTACCCCCGAACGATCTCGTCTAATTTGAGGTGTTTCCCCTGACTTTTCATCTCAAGTAGATCTCCATGGCAGCGGAAGTCCTACAACTGACATACGCTGCTCGGAGTTACATCGTAATACTGTGACTGGAAGGAGTTTCAATATGGATGCCAATATGGATTCATACCAGTGATGGGCGAGTCTACATTATACTACGAGCCCTTACCGAGTGCCGATTAGGCTGGCTAGCCGACCCCAGGTGTTACTTGTGCCACGACAAGTTGGTCTGGGGGTTGAGCTTTCAGAAGGTTGAGCAAAATGCCGCTTTGGTCCAAGGAAGCGATATAACTGATTTACCTGGCTTACTCTCTTCACGACTTGTTCATTATGCTGTGGAAAATATAGACGATAACATCCGAACATTAATCGAAGAATAAAGGTAACTTGAAATGACATCACCATGGTGGGTCGAATCCATATCCACCTTCCACACAGACGAAAGTCAGGGAATGACAACAATGAAATACCAGAATTTAATCACCATGAAAGCACAAGATCCATCTGCCATTATCGATATTCTCAGCACAACTTCACACGTGCTTCGGTCACCATGGTGTGGTCTAACATGATGCAGTTCGATCATCATGGAGATCATCCTCCGTCAACTCTTCATAATGTTCCTCCCAATTATTTGACTTGAGTTCGTTCAATACCACATGTATATTCTCAACACTACTAGTTTGTGTGTCATAATACCAGACGCGGTGGTCGAGCTGGAGAGATAAAACGGCCCCAACACCGAGAAAATAATGATACTGAACCATGACAGGAGATAAATCTGTACATGCCTGGTGTGTGTCCATTTCAACGGAGGACGGGAATCCCTTTCTCTGGCCGACTTGGTTCCAGACAGATGGTCTGGGAAAAACTGATTTGATCAATTTGATTCGTTGATTCTCTCTTCTACTAAATGCTGACCTGTCTATATTTTAATTTGCCTGCGACAGGTGAACTGATGTCAAAATATGGACACCACGGGGGAAGAACGGCCCCGCATCGTTGGGAAAACGGGCCCAACCAGGATCTGGAATAGATTGCTTCTTGTGCATGCCCAACTCAGACTCGCAAGTTGTGGGAGAGGGTGGACGGCATACACACGACCGAACCGACGGGGATAAATACCCCTAAATATTTTGCTATCGGCATACGATATGTATCGCCAAATTTGAAAAAAAACTGAGTGGAGGCGCTTGGTGGTATATCATTAAAATCGTCACATTTAACACAGGATCTAGCAAATGCTACCAGGCGAAATATGTATACGTCTTATACAGGTCCCAGTGGAATAAGGTACGGCGTATCACGGTGAGCACACCGGTTCTCGTCAGATCATCGAAGTTAACCAACACTGAGTCCGGGCAGTACTTGAATTGGTGACCAGGTGCTGTACTGACGGGGCTGACCAGAAACGGTACATGTAAATTCTGGTTTTGGAGAAAGGGAGGGGACACCAAATCGGCATATCACTATTGCATCAGCTAAAGTTTTGGCTCTTTGACTGGGCGGTAATATGACCTCAACATACTTGGTGAAACGTTATTTTATGACCAGTATGTATTTATTTCCCTATCGTTTTATTGGAAGCGGTCCGCGAATATCAATTTCCACCCATCCCACTGGCTGGTATTGCCCTAGTGGTGGTGTTTGGCTGTTTAGACATTTCCCGTGCGGTGCAATTGTCACAACTATGGCAATACTGATCAACATAGCTTTTCATTTCGGACCAAAAGAATGCTTGTAGTATTCTCCCTAACGTCATGTCTGACACCTGGTTTCCAGCGCTGGGAATTTCATGATGCTTTTGAATACATCATATTTCACAGGCAAGGGAATGATTAGCTTGCGTTTGACCGTATTGTTGCCATCAACCACTTCCAACAAAACATGGTTCCATGTATTTCCAAGCGATGGCAATTCCTCCAAAAGATTTTGGATTGATACTTGACCAATCAGGTCGCTGACATTCATCCTCCCTAGCGATCGGTAGTGATACTTCTGTATCCTTCAGTCGCCGTGTAGTTGCCCCTCTTACTTCATTGCAGTGCAGCGCATAACCCTCACCTTTCGAATGTGAAACCTCTGTGTGAGATGTTTTGTAACAGTTACCCGTGCGGTACCATGTATCATCAACAGATTCGTCATTGCCGTTTTGCTGTGTACTGCAAGATTTACACGAACTGAGGTTCAAGGCATCTGCGTTACCATCTGTTGGTCATAACTTCCTAGCTCTTGCAATCTGTTGGTCATTTTCTGGACCCGACCATGGCTGGGATAACTTTAGTATTCAGATCATTACGTCGTCTATCCATCTACTAAGGTTTCCCCCTTTGGATTTGAGAGAAAAATCCGAGAGCGGGAATTATTCTGGATGCTAGAACTTGGGTCAGTGTTTCCGTTTGGTTTAAATGATAATGTCAGTGGGTTCGGAAATGCTACAAACCGCCGTTTAAATATATCCAACATTACCCAACTATTTAAACCCCATCAACGGAGACATCGCAGCCATGGTTGGCGAAAGTTTAATAGTTCGATGATTCACGATCATATCACTTTAAATTACTTAGTGGGTTTAACTAACACACCCAACAGTATACATAGCTCACGTACAGTTCTGTATGCGTTACCTCTGAGAGCTTTAGATCAAATAGCCAGAGATATACAACAATCTGCGTCTTCAGGAAATATAATACCATCAAAAATCATTAAAGTATGTCAAGATATAGCGTATTTTCGGTTGTATCGTCCAGTGAACATAATCGAAACATCTCCAGATCGGCTTTTCTTGAAACTCAACTACTTAGATAAAGGACTGGACATCATTAATTTACCTCGAATCCTGAATGATCCAGAGATACGTAACGCTGTGCCAAACTATTTTAAGTTCACAGAACCTCCTTGCATTTCATATAAGTACACTAAATCTATAGCCACCAAAATATTCAATTACTCCAATGCTGTCCAGGAGTTTGACTGGAACTTATACACGTCAGGAGGCTATAGTTGTGATTGTGAATTGTCGAACTTTATCTATACACCATGCAAACATATTGTGACTGGTGACCTTGATGTGGTGAGTGATAAGGATCTAAAATTACTCCTGATGAAAGGACCTAAATATAGAGAGCCAAGAAGAATAAATCTTAAGGCCGACCAGAAGATAGTCCTGTCTGCATTGCAACAGTACGTTACTGATTGGTCTAAGCGAGAAAAAGTTGAACCTACAGTACTCGCTGATTGGCTGGACCTCACCAAGAGTAAGGTCGTTGAAACAATCCGCCATATTGACAGAAGTACTCTTCCCCAAGTAAAACAAGTACTGAGAAACCTCAATTCGCAAGAAGTTCTAGGAAATCTCCAGAGTAAATTCGTCATAGTCCCAGCAGACAAAGCTCCGAATAATATAATATTCATATGTAAATATTACTATTACCAGGTGCTGTAGACATATCTTCATCAAATACGTCTACTTACTCCCAAACTGCATTTACTCTGGAAGATTTATTTAACAATCACAAAAAGTTTCACAGGGAAAGAGGTATTTGTCTTTCAACCAATCATAACGACATACCAAAACTATACTGGACTCCCAAAATGCATAAATCACCATACAAAGCTAGATTCATAGCTGGTTCTAGAAACTGCACCACCAAGCTTCTTTCAACCCTATTGACGAGGGCCCTTCAGGAGGTAAAAGCATTTTGGGAAAGGTATTGCGCCATTATTTCTAAGAACTCTGGCGTTGAATGTATGTGGATATTGAAAAACTCAAAATGTCTTACGGAAGAACTTGATGCCAAAGGTCACATACCGTACAGACATGTATCCACATGGGATTTCTCGACTCTCTATACTACAATCCCTCATCAGGACCTTATTGACCGTATAAGTTCATTAATAGTATCTGTGTTCAGGAAAACTGATCGTAGATATATTAATGTCGGAAGCCATAAAGCATTCTTTAGCTCGACTACATACAAGAGATATCATTCATGGGATGTTTCTTTGTTTATAGAGTTGCTTGAATTTCTCATTAAAAACATCTATGTGAAATTTGGCAACACAATATATCAGCAGCATATAGGTATTCCAATGGGTATTAATTGTGCACCACTGTTGGCTGACCTGTATCTGTTCTCTTATGAATATGACTATATGCAGGCGCTTTCAAAAATCGATCCATTCAAAGCCCGTTCCTTCTCATTCACCAAACGCTATATAGACGATCTTCTCGATGTGGATAATCGCTATATAAATGACGCAGTGAAGGATATATATCCACCTTCACTGAATTTGAAGGGAACTACAGATAGCCCTACAGGCACATCATATTTAGATCTATATCTCTATAAAAATGAAGCAGCCATTCTCTCTCGTCGACTTTATGACAAAAGAGATGATTACAATTTTGACATCGTAAACTATCTCTTTCTGGACAGTAATATTCCAGTGGGATCTGCATATGGCGTATACATATCTCGCTTAGTAGCATTTGCTAGATCCTGTGTTAAATGTGACGATTTTAATCAACGTCACAAAATACTGGTGCAGAAACTTAAAAAACAGGGCTATTCCACCAAGCGCCTACACTCAAAGTTTCTCAAATTTGGCGATACATATCGCATGCTGATAGCAAAATACGAACGTAGCGTGCAAAATCTATGGCGCTACGTTTCGTAACTTGTGTCTAATTCCGCTTAACCGGGGCTAGGGGCCGTATGAACCCATGTACTTCAAGATCCTCATGGTACTCATATGAACAGTCACAATCAAAGCGTGACCGAGATACATCATTCTTTAGATGACGACTTTACAACGAATATTATGGATTAAGAATACTGATCAGCGATACGGATTTGATATTTTTGGAACATCATGATGTTTTGCCGGCATCATTGAAAACTGTTGACCGCTTCTCTCTTGCAGGAAACAAGCCTATGTTTTTGTATACTATAATTGTCTTTTTGAATTTGGTGCTAATACTGTTATATGAAAATGGAATAGGTCTTTGGATTATGGACGCGGATATTCTCTAATGGACGACGGCTGGATTATGAATGACGGACTAGACGCTTGTAATTAATGCCTAGCTCTTGCAACCAGCGTGCAACTTGTATCTCATCAACCTCACTACAGCATTTTCGATCCCAAGGATGACATGTCGATTGTGTATATTTATATCCTTTAGTCGATCCTTCGGCCTTCTTGGCTCAACAGGCCATTGGCTTTAAATAAAGTATGTTTTCTCAGGCTTATTCTGCGACTTGCTTATTTAAGCGATTATCTTTTCAGCAGCATGCTATAATATGGGGGCTGTTGTTGAAGCCTCCTTCAGTATTTGAACGGCATTTGACACTGATCTGCCCACTGAAACTTGGACCTCATTTCAGTGAGACTGTAGAGGCAACAGGCTACAGTTGCAAAAAATTACACAAATTTTCGATAATATGAGCAGAATCCCAGAAAACACGTTTTCGCTGTTTGGGATGGAGTCCAATAGTCCAATTTTTTCCGGATCTGTATGTATCCTTCCAGATGAAACAACAGGCTCAAGGAATTTACCACTTACCTGGAAGTACGTACATGAGTTCAAATTCTTGTGTGCATCCTTCAGCCTCTGGAAAACGTGTTTCAATCGTTTCAGGCACTGCATGATGACATCCCACGACGATATTACCCAAGTAACCCAATGACATTCTCCTCATTGAAGGTCATACAGGACGTCTTTCATCAAACGCTAGAGCGTTGACGGCGTATTTGCCAGCCCAAAATGGCCTGACCATAAACTGGAACAGGCCCGGAGATGTGGTGAAAGTTGTGTTTCTTCTCTCTCCGTGATATCCAGAGTTGATTACCGTATAACTAAGCCACCGAGATTCAGAAAGGGCATATATAGACATTCGTCAGTTCTTGGCAAAGGATATGTGTCTTCATCGGTTACTTCATTTAGCCGCCGATAATCTACACAGAAATGTGTACTGTCATTCTTTTTGTGGTACAGCACAATTGGT
This sequence comes from Hanleya hanleyi, assembly GCA_036873755.1. NCBI lineage: Eukaryota > Metazoa > Mollusca > Polyplacophora > Lepidopleurida > Hanleyidae > Hanleya > Hanleya hanleyi. Next base: position 9,411 of record JAVTVY010032488.1, read on the forward strand.
GAAGCCATGAACTGTTGAATGGTTCGATAACGCTATTATCCAGCATCTTTCGAATTTCGTCTCTGACTATTTCACTTTTCTCATATGCCAGCCTGCTTAATTGGAGCTGACGATTCCAAGTTGATTGTATGTTCAAGCCTAACAGTTCTTTTCAAATCTGTAGATGATTTGACGAAGACATCCTGGTATCCAATGAGAAGGGATGCGAACTGTTCTTTTATCTTTCCGTCCAGGTGAAATGAACTTTTTTCCTGCATATCTTGCAAGTAATCAGGATGGGACAAGGAAGCTGGATCGTTCGCAGGTATTTGCCAATTGCCAATCGTTGTTCGTTCAGTCATGTAACTGTCGTGGAATTTCATGTATGTTTCCCCTCGCGCCCAACACAGAATATCGGTCTCACTGCATTCTCGGGTCGGAATGTGAGGTGACGAGGAAAGTTTTCCTGTAGAGTCATATGGTTGCTTTTTAGTCGCATCTCTTGCATATCGCTCCAATTCATCAGCCCATAATTTCAGCCACTTATAATCGATCTGAATAATATGCACTAGCAAATCCTGGGCTAGTATTCCCTCAACCGTTATCTGGCACACTGAAGAGAAACAATTTCACTAAAGCAAAGGTGAAATGTTTCCTATCCATAATGTTTTATTCTCTATATCTTGTTTTTTTAGCACAAATAATGTTGATGGGCCCGGGTAGATCTGATTGAAGCTCCAAAGAGATCATGTCATAAACCTTCTTCGACAACAAAATCATGATGGAACTACGGTCTACGAAAAATCAACAGACTCCCTCAACCCATCTATAAATTCAAATGTGTTATTCCATTTATTTGCACCAATCTCATAATCCCTCTTTGCTATACGTTCATCTTCTGTACCTTGAGCTGAACAGGTTCGTTTGTTTTTTCTGTGTTCCGTATTCCATCTCTCTATTCTCTTTAAATGCCATACACTCTACACAAATTGGAAGTCTTTGAAGTACTGTTTGGATGACTGACAATTGTTTGCCAATGTATAATTTTTGAACCATTGTCCAGTGCATTTCAGTATTGCGTTCATCTCGTCCGTGTATCAGCAAAAAGGGCCTGAAAATGCTCAATTACATCAGATGTATCTGTTATTGTGGTGCAATTACAAGCGTCTAGTCCGTCGTTCATTAAGTCCATTAAACCCCTATCTGCACTTCATTCCAACACTGGCATATTTATAGATTTGATTTGGGACTAAAGCCTGCTGTGCCTGGACATCTACTGCAGGCTATACCTTCTGTGTCATTTGCCTCAAGTCATTCACGAAGTCCGTCATTATCCGTTCGCACCTTCACTTCTAATCTGGGTTACAAGCGTCTAATCCGTCATTCATAATTCAGCCGTCGTTCATTAAAGAATATCCGCGCCCCTAATCCAAAGACCTATTCCATATTCCATGTAACCGTATTAGTACCAAATAGCCATTTGTTTTGGTGACGGCTGCTACCATATCTATCCACTAGTTTCTTAGACAATGAAGCATAATTTCGACGTTCTAGTTAAGAAAGATAGAATATAGAACGTCCGGGGGGACATCTCACACTGGCTGCTAATGTTAGAGCCTTCTCCTTTCCGCTCAATCCTCCAAGTGGAAAAGGCGAAAAGTATTCTTGTCTCTCTTTCCCAGGGTATGGTTCTGGCTTGAGTTTAACCGTGATCATCAGAATGTTCCTCATTTACATCTTGCCGCTTTCTGCCCTAAATCTTGTATCACCACGATCTTTGACACATCCCCTCTGATTATTCACCCCAGGATCACCTATCCCTTCCCCCTAATATAAGCCCCTCTCGTTCTCATCTGAATCTGGAACATCGCCTTGACCAAGATATTTCGCAGGTCTTCGTATACTTTCCACTTCAACATATAGGGGTTCTGACATGCTAGGAGTTGTTTAAAGTAAAGGAGTGACACTGTTTCTCTGGATACAAAATGGAATATTATGGAATATGTATATATATGGATAACGCCAGTTTGAAGGACTGACAATGCCGAACAGGATGGTATTGGTATCGTTTCATCAATGTCAAAACTTTAGGAATTACATTACATGTATTTCAAGAAAATAATTGAGCGCCTTATGTTTCTATTGGCTTTTTCATTAGAGCTTGAAATTATATCTGCTGTGTAAACGCATTTATGTTTACTTGAATATCGACACAATTATGTTGGTCACACAGGCTCTCCAAGGCGTATACCATCATGGTCAGCGCTTGGAGGTTTAGTAGTAACCTGTTACCACGTTAACCATATTCCTTACTTGTAAGATACATATACAATAGAAAAAAGGCGAACAAGTTTTCTCGCTGTCTCTGGGTACTAGGGGTGGTGAAAAAAGATCCCGGCGTAATAACATGAGGTCATATGACCCCACAGACAAATACACTGACCGCATATTTTAAAAAACATCGCAACCAAAAGTTATCCCAGTGATGATCTGTACCCCAGCCACACTTTCACTGCAGCTGTTCATGTGGACGCCTTGAATGACATGACCACACGCTCCCTGCACCGGCTTGAGCGGTATTAGATACAAATATTTCAGAGCAATAATGCGACACATCCATCAAGTCATCTGATGGAAAATGATAGAAAAAACTGGCCAAACGAGGGAGCATATATGGAATGCAAGTTCGTGTTCAGAACAAATACCCGCTACCCGACCTAGCGCTTCATTGTCCACCATCTTTTTTTATCAGTTTTTGTTTTGCTTACTGTAAGTATTGAGTGTAAGCAAAGTGGCATAGGCTGCTTGGGACAATACTGTCTGTAGCAACAGGTGTAGCGATACTTGTGTCGTGATATAACGACTTGTTGCAACATTAGCCAACATCTCACAGCGGAGGTGGAAAGCCTGACCAAAATAGCAACAAGTTTTTGCATTCCCCAGGATTGCTAGGATATACCCATATTACAATTATCTAGTGGAGAAAGAGGAAAAACAACATGAAATGAATCGAGTATAAAGGCGAGGTCGTCAACTCCGATTTTCCCAAGAATGAGATACAAGCGTCTAGTCCGTCTTTCATTATTCAGCCGTCGTCCATCAAAGAATTTCTTCGTCCATAAGCCAAAGCCCTAATTCATATAAAAACATTAGCACGTCATTAGAAGCATAAATCATAGTATACATAAAGCTAGGCTAATTTCCTGCAAGATAGAAGTGGTCAACAGTTTTCACTGATGCTAGCAAGACATCATGATGTTCCGAAAATATCAAGTCCGTATCGCTGATCAGTATTCTTAATCCATATAATATACATTGTAAAGTTGTTATCTAAAGTACGGTGTATCTCAGTCACGCTTTGATTATGACTGTGCATATGAACACTATGAGAATCTTGAAAAATTCCGTGTTAAGCGGAATTAGACACAAGTTACCCAACGTACCGTCATAGATCTTGCACGCTACGCTCGTATTTTGCTATCAGCATGCGATATGCATTGGCAAATTTGAGGAACTTCGAGGGGAAACGTTTGATGATATAGCCCTATTTTACAAGTTTCTGCAATAATGTTTTGTGGCGTTGATTAAAATCGTTACGTTTAACACAGGATCTAGCAAATGCTACTAGGAGAGATATGTATACGCCATATGCAGGTCCCTTTGGTATATTACTGTCCAGATAGGAATAGTTCACGATGTCGAAATTGTAATCATCTCTTTTATCGTAAAGTCGACGAGAGAGAAGGCCAGCTTCATTTTTAGAGATATAGGTCTAAATAAGATGTGCCGCTAGGGTCATCTGTAGTTTCGTTGCGTTTAACACAGGATCTAGCGTGTCTGAAAATCGTTACGTTTAACACAGGATCTAGCGAATGCTACTAGGCGAAATATGTATAAGCCATATGCAGGTTCCTTTTGGTATATTACTGTCCAGATGGGGATAGTTCACGATGTCGAAATTGTAATTATCTCTTTTATCGTAAAGTCGACGAGAGAGAAGGCCTGCTTTATTTTTAGAGATATAGGTCTAAATAACATGTGCCGCTAGGGTCATCTGTAGTTTCCTCCAAATTCATTGAACGTAGATATATATCCTTCATTAATTTTGTGTCATTTATATAGCGAATATCCACACAAGGAGATCGCCAATACAACGTTTGGTGAATGAGAAGTAACGGGCTTTGAAATCATCTGTTTTTGAAAGCGTCTGCATACAGTCGTATTCATAAGAGAACAGATGTAGGTCAGCCAAAGCGGGTTCATATGAGCACCATGAGGATCTTGAAGTACATGGGTTCATACGGCTCCTAGCCCCGGGTTAAGCGGAATTAGACACAAGTTACGAACGTAACGCCATAGATCTTGAATTCTACGTTTGCATTTTGCTCTCGGCATGCGATATGTATCGCCAAATTTGAGAAACGTTGAGTGGAGGCGCTTGTTTGAATAGCCCTGTTTTATAAGTTTCCGCAACAATGTTTTGTGACGATTAAAATCGTCACATTTAACACCGGATCTAGCAAATGCTACTAGGCGATATGTATAAGCCATATGCATGTCCCACTGAAGTATTACTGTCCAGAAAGGGATAGTTTACGATGTCGAAATTGTAATCATCTCTTTTGTCATAAAGTCGACGAGAGAGAATGGCTGCTTCATTTTTATAGAGATATAGATCTAAATATGATGTGCCTGTGAGGCTCTGTAGTTTCCTTCAAGTCCAGTGAAGGTGGATATATATCCTTCACTGCGTCATTTATATAGCGATTATCCACAGCGAGAAGGTCGTCTATATAGCGTTTGGTGAATGAGAAGGAACGGGCTTTGAATGGATCGGTTTTTGAAAGCGCCTGCATATAGTCATATTCATAAGAGAACAGATACAGGTCTGCCAACAGGGGTGCACAATTAGTACCCATTGGAATACCTATATGCTGCTGATATATCATCACCAAATTTCACATTGATATTATTAATGAGAAATTCGAGCAAATTTATAAACAAAGAACATCCCATGAATGATCTCCCTTGTGTGTAGTAGAGCTAAAGAATGCTTTATGGCTCCTAACATTAATATATCGGCGATCAGTTTTCTTGAACACCGATACTATTAATGAACTAAGACGGAAAATAAGGTCCTGATGAGGGATTGTAGTATTAAGAGTCGAGAAGAGTTGAGTGTCTGTACGGAATGTGACCATTATTTCTTTCGTAAGAGATTTTGAGTTTTTCAATATCCACATGCATTCAATGTCAGAGTTCTTAGAAATAGTGAAACAATACCTTTCTCAAAATGCTTTCACCTCCCGAAAGGCCCTCGTCAACAGGGAGGAAGAAGCTTGGTAGTGCAGCTTTTAGAACCAGCTAAAAATCTAGCTTCGTATGGTGATTTATGCATTTTGGTCCAGTGCACTTTCGGTATATCGTTATGATTGGTTGGAAGACAAATACCCCTTTCCTTGACAAAGGTCTTGTGGCTGTTAAATAAATCTTCCAGATACAAGCGTCTAGTTTTTTATTCATAATTCAGCCGTCGTCCATTAAAGAATATCCGCGTCCATAATCCAAAGACCTATTCCATATCCATATAACAGTATTAGCACCAAATTCAAAAAGACAATCATAGTATACATAAACATAGGCTAGTTTCCTGCAAGAGAGAAGCGGTCAACAGTTTTCAATGATGCCGACAAGACATCATAATGTTCTAAAAATATAAAATCTGTATCGCTGATCAGTATTCTTAATCCATAATAATCGTTGTAAAGTCGCTATCTAGAGAATGATGTATCTCAGTCACGCTTTGATTGTGGCTGTTCATATGAGCACCTTGATGATCTTGAAGATGGGTTCATACGGCCCCTAGCCCCGGGTTTCCAAAACAAGTTTCCAGAGTAATTGCTGTGTTGGAGCAAGTAGACGTATTCGGCGATGGTGTGCTTATAATCAATTCCTTAACCAGCACCTAAAAAATAGTAATATAAACATATGAATATTATATTATTTGGAGCTTTGCCTGTTGGGACTAAGACAAATTTCCCTGGAGATTTTCTAGAACTTCTTGCGAAATGAGGTTTCTCAGTACTTGTTTTGTTTGTTGAAGGGTACTACTGTTAATATGGTGGATTGTTTCAACGACCTTGTTCTTGGTGAGATCCAGCCAGTCAGCGAGTACTGCAGGTTCATCTTTTTCTCGCTTTGACCACTCAGTAACATACTCTTCCTGTGCAGTCAGGACTATATTCTGGTCCGCCTTCATGTTTCTTTTTCTCGGTTCTCTATATTCAGATCCCTTCATCACGAGTGTTTTAGGTCCTCATCACTCACTATATCGAGGTCACAATCACTTGCATGGTGTATAAAGTTCGATGATTTCACAATCACAACTAACCTCCAGACGTGTATAATTTCCAGTCAAACTTCTTGACAGCATTAGAGTAGTTGAATATTTTGGTGGCTATAGATTTATTATACTTTTATATTGTATGAGGTTCTGTGAACATAATTTGGCACAGCGTTGTGCACCTCTGGATCATTCATGATTCGCGGTAAATTAATAATGTCCAGTCCTTTATCCAAGTAGTTGAGTTTCAAGAAAATCCGGTCTTTGAGTGTTTTATTATGTTCATTGGACGATACATTCGAAAATACGCAATATCTTGACAAACTTTGGTGAGTGTAGGTAGTATAATATTTCCTGAAGACGCAGATCGTTGTATATCACTGGTTTAAAACTCTCAGAGGTAACGCACACAGGACTGCACGCAAGCTATGTATACTGTTGGGTGTGTTGGTCAAACCCACTAAATAATTTAAAGTGATACGATCGTGAATCAACGCACTATTAAACTCTCTCCAACCGTGGCTGCGATTCTCTCAAATTCAAATGGGGAATCCTTGGTAGATGAGTAGAGTATGTCTATAATCTGGATACTGAAGTTGCTCCAGCCTCAGATGGAGTCTTTGGGTGGTCTTGCCAACATGCTGTTGACCACACTTCTTACAGGAAACTAATAAATCCAGTTTGTAGTAGAACAACTTGGAACTAAATGAAGCTGATCTATTAAAGAGTGAACACGTAAGACACCCACGGTAACCACACATGGAAATCTTAAAATTATTTGATGCTAAACAATCTTTGGACAATCTCTGGATTATGGACGCAGATATTCCTTAATGAACGACTGCTGAATTATGTAATCCAAGCGTAATTTTACGAGGTTTGATGGCATGAACTTGTTTTGCTGTTCCAAATATATCTGTCATTTGAACTGAAAAAGGTCTTTTCGAACTATTAGAGACTCGGTCGAGGAACCTGCACTAAGGTTTCTCGGATCTATCTTACCATTATTTCCTTTGTTTGTACTCATTTTTATTAGGATGTGCAGGGGCCCGGCCTCAAGGACAACATGCCCACCAACAGAATGCAGCCAAACACGGGTTTAAAATACAAGAGTGTAGTCCATCATTCAATGTTCAACCGTCGTCCATTAAAGAATTTCCGAGTCCATAATCCAAAGACCTTATTCATATAAAAGCATTAACACCAAATTAAAAGGATAAATCATAAAAAAGGGTAAATAAAACTAGTCTAATTTCCTGCAAGGCAGAAGCGGTCACTAACAGTTTTTTCTTGTTGTCAGCAAGACATCATGCTTCACCTCTGAGAGATTTAGATCAAATAGCCAGAGATATACAACAATCAGCGTCTTCAGGAAATATGATACCACCACAAACCAGTAAAGTATGTCAAGATATAGCGTATTTTCGGTTGTATCGTCCAGTGAACATAATCGAAACATCTCAAGATCGGCTTTTATTGAAACTCAACTACTTAGATAAAGGATTGGACATTATTAATTTACCTCAAATCCTGAATGATCCAGAGGTACGCAACGCTGTACCAAACTATTTGAAGTTCGCAGAACCTCCTTGCATTTCATATAAGTATACTAAATCTATAGCCACCAAAATATTCAATTACTCCAGTGCTGTCAAGGAGTTTGACTGGAAATTATACACGTCAGGAGGCTATAGTTATGATTGTGAATCGTCGAGCTTTATTTATACACCATGCAAACATATTGCGAGTCGTGAGTGATAAGGACTTGAAATTACTCCTGATGAAAAGACCTAAATATAGAGAGCCGAGAAGAATAAATCTGAAGGCCGACCAGAAGACAGTCCTGTCTGCATTGGAACAGTACGTTATTGACTGGTCTAAGCGAGAAAAAGTTCCAAATAATATAATATTCATATGTAAATATTACTATTATCAGGTGCTGGTTAAAGAAATTGAGGATAGACATATCATCAAATACGTCTACTTACTCTCAAACTGCATTTACTCTGGAAGATTTATTTAACAATCACAAAAAGTTTCTCAGAGGAAGAAGTATTTGTCTTCCAACCAATCATAACGACATATCAAAAGTATACTGGACTCCCAAAATGCATAAATCACCATACAAAGCTAGATTCATAGCTGGTTCTAGAAGCTGCACCACCAAGCTTCTTTCAACCCTATTGACGAGGGCCCCTCAGGAGGTAAAATCAGTTTGGGAAAGGTATTGTGCCACTATTTCTAAAAACTCTGGCACTGAATGTATGTGGATATTGAAAAACTCAAAATGTCTTAGGGAAGAACTTGATGCTAAAGGTCACATACCGTACAGACATGTATCCAGATGGGATTTCTTGACTCTCTATACTACAATCCCTCGTCCGGACCTTATTGACCGTCTAAGTTCATTGATAGTATCTGTGTTCAAGAAAACTGATCCTAGATATATTAATGTCGCAAAGCCATACAGCATTCATTAGCTCTACTACATACAAGAGATATCATTCACGGGATGTTTCTTTGTTTATAGAGTTGCTTGAATTTCTCATTAAAAATATATATGTGAAATTTGGCAACACGATATATCAGCAGCATATAGGTATTCCAATGGGTACTAATTGTGCACCCCTGTTGGCAGACCTGTATCTGTTCTCTTATGAATATGACTATATGCAGGCGCTTTCAAAAACCGATCCATTCAAAGCCCGTTCCTTCTCATTCACCAAACGCTATATAGACGACCTTCTCGCTGTGGATAATCGCTATATAAATGACGCAGTGAAGGATATATATCCACCTTCACTGGACTTGAAGGAAACTACAGAGCCCTACAGGCACATCATATTTAGATCTATATCTCTATAAAAATGAAGCAGCCATTCTCTCTCGTCGACTTTATGACAAAAGAGATGATTACAATTTCGACATCGTAAACTATCCCTTTCTGGACAGTAATACTTCAGTGGGACATGCATATGGCTTATACATATCGCCTAGTAGCATTTGCTAGATCCGGTGTTAAATGTGACGATTTTAATCGTCACAAAACATTGTTGCGGAAACTTATAAAACAGGGCTATTCAAACAAGCGCCTCCACTCAACGTTTCTCAAATTTGGCGATACATATCGCATGCCGATAGCAAAACGCAAACGTAGAGTTCAAGATCTATGGCGTTACGTTCGTAACTTGTGTCTAATTCCGCTTAACCCGGGGCTAGGAGCCGTATGAACCCATGTACTTCAAGATCCTCATGGTGCTCATATGAACAGTCACAATGAATGCGTGACGAGATACATCATTCTCAAGATGACGATTTTAAAACGATTATTATGGATTAAGAATACTGATCAGCGATACGGATTTTATATTTTTGGAGCATCATGATGTCTTGTCGGCATCATTGAAAACTGTTGACCGCTTCTCTGTTGCAGGAAACTAGCCTATGTTGATGTATACTGAATTGGTGCTAATACTGTTATATGGAATAGGTCTTTGGATTATGGACGCGGATATTCTTTAATGGACGACGGATGAATTATGAATGACGGACTAGATGCTTGTAATCATGATGTTTCAAAAATATCAACTCTGTATCGCTGATCAGTATGCGGTGATCAGAGTCTCAATCCGGGAAGTATCGACCCCACCGAAGGGAATCTCGTACTTTCAGCTCCAGCTAACATGTCTTGGAACTGACCTACTTTCTGGCTTCTATAGAGACCAATAAAATTGGAAGGCTTACCTATGAATGTGAATGCTGGTTCAGAGATCCAAAAAAGAGCAAACACCTAGCCCCATCTTGCTGGATCTATTCGTCGAATGGGTTCCAGCGAAGGAGACATCTCGGGGTGTATGCTAGTAGATCGAGACGGTTCCGAAATCATGCTTTGCTTGGCCATGAAAGGCCACAAGATACAGGGTGAACGGATGGCACGCACCCTTCTGAATTATCATTGACAACATTGCGTATGGGAGTGAGGGAGTGAGTGGTATGATTTAATGTCGCTTTCAAAAATATTTCTTTCATTTCACGATGTTTGGGTTGTATTCTTTTTCACACCCAGGAACCCAACGGGTGCCCAAGTTAATAGCTTCTTACGACAAGTTGTCTGAGGAAGTGAGGCCTATTCTTACACGACAACACTCTAGGTCAACCCCGGGAGCCCCACATGGCAAGGGGGCATAGTCAATTAACCCGTCCTGTTCAGTGAGAGCGCCTCATCTGCACGAGGCAGAGATTCGGGAATCAGGTTGACGAGTGGATTGTTCCTGTGGGCAAACAGATCTATGTGAGGCTGTTCTCAAATCTGTGAAACGGCTCATATGAAATCTCTCGATGCAGAGTTCATTCTGATTAAAGCAGTTCATCTGAGGCGGGATAGGGAATCGGCCAATACATTCAGCAAAGGTCGAACCTGTAGTCTGCACGTATGTAAACAGGCCGACGCGAACTTGCCACTGTGTCAGGCTGTCTTCTGAAGAAACAAGCCTATGACGATTTGAAGTCTTGCCAAGGAGTGAGTGACGCACTAGTGCTGCGATGTAACGCCGACACCGAGCTTGTGTGAGCTCCGACTTTATCACATGAGGAATAAATCCCAGGTTTGATGACATCTGGGACAAATTGAGTGAGTGAATATGATTTAATGTAGCTTTCAACAATATTTCAGTTATATCACAACGTTTGAATCCTATTTTTCACATCAGGGTCTCCACCAGTGGGGTCCTATCCCTTCTTACATCGGAAACCTCACGCATACCCCAGTTACTCGCCTGTTATGGCAAGCTGTCTGTGGAGAGGTCATTAATTCTTTCCATGATTCTTCCAGAGACACCCCAGGGCAACCCTGTTCCCAACCCATGTCAATCTCACGGTTTGAGCTGTGCACGACACCCCATTTCAATCCCCTAAAAGCCCCACGTTGCCAATATCCGTGATATGAAGATCAATCTCAGCCCCGACAACTACAGCCACAATAGTCATCAGAGACCAGTGCACCGCGATTACTAACAGAGGAATCGGATCATTTGCTTAAATTGTGGACGTACAGGTCTCAACAGAGCCAGTTGTAGAAACTGTAGAAGGATGAACAACAGCTATCAACAGGCAGGGCTATGACAATCGACGGGGGTAAACGAGTTGGGATTGAGGGTACGAACGTCCTGGAGTAGATTTTTGGCGCAATTAATATTAGACGAGCAGTTAAAGATACCTTTGGTGAACACAGTAGCAAGTACATCTCTACAACGAGAAAATATCTCGCAAACCTGTTTGCTAGAGACAGGTACAAAATATTCCACAAATGAAACACCCTATGTAAAGTTTCTGGACGAACTGAATAGAATTTCTGTATGCTTATCCCTTTCCTGTTCCGAAAACGGTCCGCGAGCGCATGTTACGTCCAGATGCTCTAGACATGGGATGTGCTCATCTGGAGTTTATAGGACATAGGAGATGGTGCAGATGTACATCTAGTTTTTGCCCGTCTAAGTCCCAAGAAGGAATATGCGCAATTGGTAGTGTTAAGGAAACCACGGGATATCTATTACTGTTGACACATTGTTGGAGGATTTTCAGAAGATATTTGAAGATGCAAGGAAACCTGGAGCCGCAAAATACGCAGAATGCACCATAGGAAATCATCTCCCCACCAAAGAGCATGCCGATAGATTACTATTGATGAAATGTCATTTACTGAAGGATCGGATTGAGAAAATACTGGATGTTGGTGTTATCCGACCATCATCATCACCCTGGGCATCAGCCATAACCCATGCCAAAGAAATATGTACATGTATCAACAGGTTTCTGTTCAGATGAGTTCTCAATGTGATTACCGTGATCACGCTCATTAATGCATAGTAGCATGTAATCAATAGCGAGGCGAATGGTGTATTGCCCAGTTGACCTCTCATTGTTGCATGCATATTACATAACACTGGCTGCCAAGTAGACCTAAACGAGTGGGAGAGGGGATCTGGTTTAATTTCAGACTAAAGGTTATTTCACTCATACGGTGACAGTCAGTTTGGATGGTGGAGGAAGCTGGAGTATTCGAAAAGAACCACTCGAAGGCAAATAACTGGCAAACTTTCACAAATTCACCAGCTGGCTCGAACCTGTGGCGGTACTTAAAACAATATTTCAGTCATATCACAATGTTCGGGTCCATAATTCTCACAAAGAATGCTTCGTTATGCTCAAGCTCTTGGTCAATACTTGGATGGGTGACTAGGTGCTGTACTAGGTGGGCTGGTCAGTGTCCAGGATGATGGGAGCTGTGGGCACTACTGTGTCCTAGCACATGTAGGTACCATCCTGATATGATTGAAAAATTGTTGAAAATGATGTTGAATCCTACTAACTCACTCACTCACCATTTTACAGCTGGAAACCTCAGAGACGTGTGCCTAGTGACACCCCGGTTCAATCCCATGACCTGGGGTGTGCACAAAGACACTCAAGGTCAATTCTCTGAAGCCCCACAGGGCTCGAGTGAGTGATTTAACGTATTTTTGAAAAAAAAATCAGTCCTATCACGATGGTGCCTATATGTGCCAGAACACAAGAGTGTTCACAGTTCCCATCATCCTGGACACTGATCAACCAAGCTAGTACAGCACCCGGTCACCCATCCAAGTATTGACCAAGGACTCGAGCCTAATGAAGCATTGTTCGTGAGAATTATGAAGCTTAACCTGTATTCTTTGTGAGAATGGCGAACAATTATCGGGGAATGAGGCAATCCTGGTAGCTAGATGCTTCGCCTTAAATTCAGTACCTGCAGTAGTTGTCAGGCCAACAATGTTCCCACTCGAACTTGATATATCGAAAAGCAGATGGCCCCATATCCAGGTCAAATCATTGGAATAGGTTGTTTTGATTGAATATGATATAATGTCACTTTCAACAATATTTCTAAATGGATTGGACTGGATTTTTGAGTAGATCTCAACACTACCATGCATGAAGCTTTTCCCGTTCATGCAACATGGACAGTGCAAAGCACCGAGGACCCCTCGACCCTCGAGCTACATGCATTTAAATAAGGTTGTGATTGACGAGCAAACAGCAGATGCCAGCAGGCAATAGGTCAATCTCACTTTGTCATAGACTTCTGTTCTATGACCACAGGCATGTGTTATGTAAGTTTGATGTTCCCAAGCAGTCATATTGCAGATAATTACATGTACATGGAGAGTTTGACCTAGTGACCTGAGAAAAGGATCAGACTGATTTTCCAGATTTCCGCTTCATGACCCCAAGCATGTATGATTTAAGTTTGGTGTACCAAGTGTGAGCGTGTTTGTTTTAGATGAAATGTTATCACATGTTCCAGGCAAATGAGACTTATTTGTAATGAAAAGCGATTCCCAAATCACATCCCTGTCCATCATCGCACAACCTTACACATTGGTGTTTGAACTGGATACCATTTATTAGTTTTTCGGTGTCCTGGGTTTCAAATAGCTCGTCAATAAATTACCTTGCTGTAGCCAGGTTGTTGTGTAACATGCCAGCAATGCGACATTAACGGAAACATATCCTACATCTACGGGCACAACGGTGTGTTCTCTGACAGACAGTATAATACTCTGGTTTCTCACATCACAGCAGTCAAAAACAATGTGATACACCTATGTGATACAACACCTGTATCACACCCTCACATGTTTGCTAAGTATGTTTCGATTATATTTTGACATTCACCCGCCAAATTATTGATCTGAGAAATAAATCATCATACTAGTGGTAATTTATCTGATTTTCATCACACTTTTTTGAGACAACCCAAACGGAACTCGCAAGAGCTAGTTTCATATGGATTTTATCAAACTTGTATGATAAAACTTAAATGACAACTGGTTGTGATAATCTACATATACATTTGTACATATAATAGTTATGTTACAACACTGAACCAGCAATACCAGGCTAAGGATGCGACAGATTCAATTTTTAGGTTGTAGTTTACGCTTTATTACATCAAGATATACACCATAATAATCAACACTGAACCAAATATACATCTGAATTCCTTGTTTTTTCTCGTGTGATGATCTACAATTGTGACTACACAGTCAGCACTTTTGAAGCACATGGGGTGCACAATTAATATTAAATCTCTAGGAAAATATAGTTCAAACATCAAAGGCAAAGCTGTATGCACACTACTGCAAAAAAAAAGGCTAAGTTTTAATTTTTGTCACTTAAACCTGTTGCAAAAATTAAAACAAGCGAAAAGAACATGCTATGAAAATAACCTGATTTAAAGCACCGGTACTCAGATAAATGCCAACATATCAGCAATTCTGATGGCACTGATTATTCTGTGTGTATATGGCAAGTACAATAAGATCTTATAAATATAATCAGATATATTCTTCAGTATATCATTAGTTATCTTCACCAATATTCTCTTGGAGAACATCATTTATATTTGTTCACAAATATATATAATATATGGCTGGATTCAGATCTTGCTGGAGAAAAGAATACATTGTATATAGCTAAAGTGAGAATTGACCAGCTTAAAATGTAAAAAGGATTTGAAAATAGTAAAGTAAAACCTAAGTAACAAAAGCGACTAAAATCAGCAACCATGAACATTAACAAAGGGATCAAATAATGAATTAAGAGATGCAGGTGAGAAATGATAACTTTTTGTTTCCCAGGCGGATTTTTTTTTTTTTTTTTTTCAAGATTGGAGGCAATAATAAAAATTAAACTGGGCCAGAGTGGAAACTCATCTACCCACAGAAAGAAAGGGGTGAACTTCAAATGTCCAGTTTTATGTTCTTTTTTATTATCCCCTTCAACCTTGGAAAAAAATAAAATCCAGCCATGAAAGAAAAAATGCAATTGGTGTGGCCTTGTCCTCACTTTTGATCAGTGAACAAGCCACCAATTCCTCGGAGTACAGTCATTTACCCCCCCTGTCATGTTCCCCCCCTGTCATTTTCCCCCCCTGTCATGTTCCCCCCCTGGACATATCCCCCCCCTGTCATATTCCCCCCCTTATATTTACTTGTCCATATAGCTGTTGTGGGTTAAATATTTAGGTAATTTTTTCTTCCAGTAAAATAATGCCAATTTTTATTTATCATAAACTGTTACAGGAAAGACAAATGTTGTTTTTTTTAATGTAGTTCCATCAATAAATTATTTGATCTTTTCCAGCGCTAAGTATGGATAATAAATAAATAAATAAATAAATAATAAATAACAATGAGTGATTAGTAGGAGATATAAATAGATTTAAAAAATTATTAAAAATTAAATTATTTTCTTCACAGATATATCTTTAAGTAGTCTTAGACATGTTAGATAGGCACAAATTTTACCAACCAATAAAAGTAACAGAATTATTTGAATGGCACAATTATAATTGATAGGTAGATAGATTAAGCTTCTTAAATTATTATATATTTATTAGCCTCCTATTGATTGGAGATTAACTGGTACGGGTGAGTTTATGATTAGAATTTTGAGATTAAACCATCTTCTGTGTGAGCAGGTAATCCCTTAATCTTCAGGTAAGTCAAAATGCAAGGGTTTCAAAACTGCATCTCAGGTTGGGGAGGGGGTAGTTAACCTGCTAACAATTGGCAGTAGGTGTGAAAAGAATTCCCCCCTCAGTAAGAGTTGACCCTTGATTACTAATTCTGTTACTTTTATTGATTGGTAAAATTTGTGCCTATCTAAGACTACTTAAAGATATATCTGTGAAGAAAATAATTTAATTTTTAATAATTTTTTAAATCTATTTATATCTCCTACTAATCACTCATTGTTATTTATTATTTATTTATTTATTTATTTATTATCCATACTTAGCGCTGGAAAAGATCAAATAATTTATTGATGGAATTACATTAAAAAAAAACAACATTTGTCTTTCCTGTAACAGTTTATGATAAATAAAACTTGGCATTATTTTACTGGAAGAAAAAATTACCTAAATATTTAACCCACAACAGCTATATGGACAAGTAAATATAAGGGGGGAATATGACAGGGGGGGAATATGTCCAGGGGGGGGAATATGACAGGGGGCGAAAATGACAGGGGGGGGGGGGAACATGACAGGGGGAAAAAAAAAAATGACAGGGGGGGAAAATGACCTACATTCCAATTCCTCACACACATCTATTCCGTTTGAGAAGTTTGAAGTATTGGCAGTGTAACAGTTTCTTAGCACAGCACAAATACTTAGTGGAGAGTGTGGGGAGTAGATTTGGTGATTTCCAGGTATGAATAGAGCTCATTACCCTCTGAGTAAAAGCATGTAATAGCTAGCAGTAATGTATGCATGCTAGTCCACTCAGCCACCTCTTTTCATATACCCCAAATGTGAAAACTGTGATTTGAGTGCCATGTACTTGTATCCCTCCAGGCAAAATGAAACGAGTAATTACGAATATCACAGTTATATAAATGCTCGTTCAGCTATAAAAGACTGCAGTCTGTTGTAACATATTAAAACAGAGAAAGTAAACACACAAAGGCTGATACATAAACAAATAATAACATAAGAAAAATACAGGTGACATAGAGTATGGGAATGGTTTTGCTTTTAACTTAACACATATTAATAGAGCACTTAGATGAAGGATTGTTTGAAGCTCAGTGTTGCCCAGGGTTTCTCTAGCCCTTTATCCATCGGGTTACATGAAACTTCAGTGTTACAATATTTTATAGTTGAGTTTATGAAGGATTTGGAGCTAGAAAAAAACATGGTTGTCTGAACATCAATATCCACAATACATGTAAATAGATGTTGATACTACAGAACTCTAAGCTCCACCATGTCAACATTCCTTGTTTTATATTCCAACATTTGAGTCTACAGTATTCTGTGTACAATAAATATGATATCGTAATATTTACATCAAATCATGGAATCACAATACAATTACAATATGTTCTATTTCATATATAGTCTGGACAGTGTTTACATGTATCACAAAGTACATAGAGCATCATTCCACTAAATTATCAATCACAATGCAACTTCCAGCAACATGGCCACCACATTCATACTGAAACCTTAACTGTTACAGCAACATTCACACTTAGACAAAGGTGAGCTTTAAATACCATAGCGAGAATCTGCCATTGTTATTTCAGTGGTTGAATAACCAGGAATGTTTCATATAATTTTTCTGATGATATTTATCTGTTGTTGGGGGGTTGTAATTGCCTGCACAATGATTTACCTGCTATAAGACCTTGTTCCTTAATTATTAATGTGGTTACAGCAGGGTATGAACCCACCACTCCATCAAGTCTGTAGGCAGATGTCTTACCACTGAACCACACAGAAGAGGCTAACGACAAGTGGTTAAAGGCTAACCATATGTATAAATATCAAATACCCATGCTTTGAAAGGGAAGATCTTGTATGCCTGGCTGACTAGCTCTTATGATGTCACTCAATCTGAATCAACATGCTGTGACTGGCATCTTACCAACCAGGAATGGTGATTTGAAATCTCAATGATAAACCTAAGGAAGTTAAGGCAGTTCTACAGCCTGTAATTGTATACAAAGGACTTCATGACAAATGCTGACATGTTCCTGCATGAATCAGCAAAACCTTAAAAGCTCTATCAAATCTTGAATTAAAAATATAAAACAGCATAACATTTGGACAATGTTCGAATCCTGTCACTCAGAAAAATACTTTCATTTGTTGAACCAGATGGTACAAGTGTATCAGATATTCAGATACTCTATATTGGGCATGTTAAATGCTGGACTGATGCTATCTAAAATAGGATATAATTGCGGTCTCAAAAAGTGAGGGTGCTGAAGCCCACCCAGACCCCCTGCTCCGTGGTCCCTGCATCAAGTGCGTACACCATAAATATTTAGATTGTGTTCGAGACAGACAAATGTGTCAGATACACAAGAGAGCCTGAGGTGTCTTCCTAAATTACAGGATATTCAACTTCAAGAAAGTGAAAGATAAACATACCTTGATTTTTGAGAACAAACATACTTTTGAATCACATATGAAAAACACTTGTAAATTTCAAGAAGTTTAATGAATTTTAACAAAAACAAACAGGCCATAAAAAGCTAAATTCAGTTTTGCAGTGCCGGATTTAAGGTCGTTCACACAAAACTTTGGTCGGAGATCAACCCTAATATTTTTTGATGTGGTTTGCTGGGGTGTTGATCAGTAGTAAAACGTAAAAAACAATTGATGGTCCTCAATCTAGATTATTTCATACATAGCTGAGAATATCACCATATCAGCCGTTATTGCCAAAATTATGAAAAATCAGTTTTCTGCACAATCAATCTTAATAAATTAATATCCTATCAATGCTCCCCAATCGTACATGTCGCTATATAGGATCTTACATATTTCGATTGAATTTGGTGTTCTGAGCACCTATATCATGGATATTCAATAACATTATGACATCATGATCGCATCTGGACTCGTCCATTTGCAGTCGGGGAGGGGAGATAGGTTCACTGTGTCCATTTACCCCTATGTTTACACCAAAGATCAGTCCATATATTTACCCCGTATTATGGTGCCACAATGTCGGGACCGCGGCAACATGAAAAGAAACCCCGCCAGCGCGCCGGCTAATTCGGCTGAGCCAACCAAAAATTCTGTCATCAATGTTCCCTTCAAAGCACTATGAAGCGTTCTTGGGATTGGTTAACACACGAGTTACTGCAAGCATGTTAGATCCTACAAGCGACAGAATCCAAATGGGGAGCAGATAGGATTTTAATTAGATTGCTGCACAATGTCAAGGAGGTAAAATCAAAAATCATCCGGTAACCAATGCTGAAATTTTAAACACTGCTTCTCCACCATGCAAAGTTTTATTAATCGAATAAAAAGTGTGGGACTTCGATCTACTTTTTTCATACAAAAAGCTTTGAGTGTCTCATATTTGTCTAGGCTAGTTTTTTAATATTAACGACGTCATTACCTCTCCTGATAAGGCCTCTTATCCGAAAGGCGTTATAGGACGTTGGAAGAGTTATTACAGGGGAGTCAACGTTGTTTGAGGCATGAACCACCTAACATATTATGAGACGTTACTGGGATAGACGAAGCCCTTTTGGGTTTAATTCCCGCCAAATTGTATTTTCAGGCTAATTTTTACTCATATATATTTTAAAACATCAGCACGGCAGCCATTGGTATCTACTACTTTGATGTATATTTTGGTGAATAAATTTCAAAACTGGGAATTGTTACCACTGAGAAAATCTGAAATCTACTTTAAAAAGTCTACCCCCTACCAGGAATATGGCATTTTGGGGCATTTCAGACAGAACTGAAAAAGTCTGAAATGAGCCTATTGAAGGAAAATTCTCATGCCTGAGTGGAGAACAGGCTTCTTCAAGCATCATCAACAACAAATCTATGAAAATTTGAGATGGAATGGTGAATCATAACTTCATCCAGACAAACTTCATCTACTTCTGGGGTGGTGCGACCTTGACCTTCGACTTGACCTCACAATAAACTGGGTTGGAATCACATAGACAGCAAACCTTTTCAGAAGATTTGGGAATTATACAGGCTTGACAAGGTCACATTCAGTTTTGGGCATGATATTACATTGATCTTTGACCTATTTACCTCATTATAGAAATTTTTGCGTCTCTGGAATCATAGGAGACCATATCTGTAAACTTATGATATAAGCTGCACAAGTTAACCATTAAGCACGGATGCAGGGACAAGGCTAACACAATGTCACTTCGGCGAAATTAAAACATAAATAGCATATATTTGGGATTCATAAATTCATCTATGACATTACCAGATGTCAAATTTCCTAACTCACACTAATACCCCCAAATTTAAAATTAATTAATATTCCATTTGATATGTGGCTCCCATCCAACATGCTGCCATGCCTATCTCAACTGTTAGTACTGACAGTACCGTCCTCATTGTGATGTGTACTGCTATTAGGTATCACAATAAATTCTTATTCATATTCTGCATTATCTGATATATTACAAAAATTTCATACAATACATGTATATAAATACCATTACCAAGCTTTTTTTATTGACGAGGTGTTAAAATTTCTGACTATTGTAAGCATTTTTGAGCACTCAGACAAAGCACTGCCGTCGTTATTAGGTGGGATGGGGTCAAACCAGTCCCAGGTCTATACAGGTTAACTGCCCTCGTTAAGGCAGGATGATCGGGTCAAACTGATCCCAGGTTTATATGTTTAACTGTCCTCGATAAGGCGGGATGATGGGGACAATTATATGTTTAACTGCCATCGATAAGGCGGGATGGGGTTAAACCGGCCCCAGGTGTACACGTTTATAATAAAAGCAGCGGTGCTCAATGTCCTGTACTGATGTACATTTGTGTATATCACAGATATACCACCATAAGATCTCTATTGTAAAGGCTGGTGCACACCTTTGTGATTCTGTCAAGAGCATCTGAATCAGACGATCTGACTCGGTCAGCATAAAGTGTTTGCCCCATACCTTTGTGATGCCATCGTAATAATCATGACACTGATAAAACTGGTCATGTAACAATATTTGTAGGTACTGCCATAATAATATCAAATGATAATTAACAAACAAGTGATCAAAAGTTGAAGTATTCATTTGTTGAAGAAATATATCATTTGGGATCTCGGGTTGCCCAATACCTTAGAAACGAACATGACCAACTCATGAGAGCTCAAACAGTCAGTCAAATGTTCAACTCTGTCACTTGTGACAGTGATTTTTATCACACGCAACAGAGTTATGAAGATGTGCACCAGCCTTACGGGCACATATCGTTCTGAATGATTGGGACCATGTAAACATTGTGATGCATGACCGGGACCATGTCAACATCATGATGGATGACTGGGACCATGTCAACATCATGATGGATGACTGGGACCATGTCAACATCATGATGGATGACTGGGACCTTGTCAACATCATGATGGACAACTGGGACCTTGTCAACATCATGATGGATGACTGAGACCTTGTCAACATCATGATGGACAACTGGGAACTTGTCAACATCATGATGGATGACTGGGACCATGTCAACATCATGATGGATGATTGGGACCTTGTCAACATCATGATGGATGACTGGGAACTTGTCAACATCATGGATGACTGGGACCTTGTCAACATCATCATGGAAGTCATGGTTTGGACACAATACACTATACATACTGTAGGCTTAATATAGCAACCATTGTGAATGTTAAGCACATATAAAATATTTCACATCTGTTTACAATATTATGCTTCAATTAATAACACAGAGCATATGATTATTTAGGGAAAAGTGCCCCTCCATTTGGATTTGGAATGTAAACCCCAGCTCGGGACAGAATGAACAGTACTAGGATGCTAACTCCAGCGCATGCCGCAGTAACAACTACAGCTATGCCTGTTGATTTCCAGGAACTGCGGAACTTCGCAGGACCAAAGATGGAAAGGAAGGCAGTACAGGCGGTGAGGGCATAGAGTATAGAAAAGCTGGTGTTCATGGCAACGATGTCCCCGAATCGGGCGAATGGCTGTATAGTGGTCTGAGTGAGGGGAATAGCTGCCACCACAGTGGTGAGAGCACTACTCAGGATAGAGACACCGATGTGCTGTACCGCTCCCAGTACACGAAACCGACGCTGCTTCTGGGCACTCTGAAAGGACAAACAATGCTGTCAGTGATTGTCAATTGGCAAAGAAGCTTAAGAAAATTCAGTTCCAGTACAGTGAATGGATGTGCAGTCAGATAGTGGAACAGAAAATGGACAATAATTGGATGAACATAAAGGGTAGCATTTAAGGTGAGATGAACTAGAGAGCATGTGTAACTGACTGGTGTACAATGGTCTAGCACATGTGAACTGCCCAAACAATGCAGTAGCGCAAATGTTAATACAGGTCATTTCTATGGCGACATCTGCGTCTGGTACAGTAAATTATCAAAATAACCCTTAATATTGAGCAGATTTCTGAATTTAAATTAGCAGGAAATTGAACAGATAACCTTAGCTTTCCAAACCTTTGTTCTGCATGTGGGTATTACAGGGAGATAATCTCGCTAGGAATCTAGTCATTAGACTAAATTATCCCCCCTGATGTGACTATATTATCTCCCTTGATGTGACTGGAGTTTTCAAAGTTTAAACACAAGGCTTCAGGATCCTAAATAAAAAAAGTTCCGATCCGTTAACCCCTACATGTAATCTCCGCCAAAGATCGGAATTTTCTCAATTTTTTTCTTCTTTTGTTGCAATGATTAATGGAAAGTCGTTGGTACCAGTGGCAGGTATGGTATTTGTGCTATTCAGCTGCAAATTTTATTTCGATTCACTGCTCGACAACGTGCCTTGACGGGTGACTATTTGCGAGGCCTGAGCACTGCTTTCAGCAGGCAGAGAAAACAGCAAAATAAGGACCCCACATGTAGAAGCATGCACGGCTTAAAATTTTGACGGATAATGTTTGTCAAGAAGTCGATCACCTTGCAGCACTTGAAACTAGAGGTTCCGCTTTGACCCTTGAGTTGCCGCTCCGGCATCAAGCCTATGCTGGTTGTTTTTTTGAGCAAAAACATACGTCTCCCCCAACCTCCCACCTTGCCTTGAATGGGCACATAATTTAAGGGAAAGTGCTATAAAATGAATGTAGCAATAAGTATCTTAAGCAAAGCTGCGTATCTAAAAATATTAATTGCAAAGAAGCGATTTTCATTGTATATACATGTACATGTACAAGTAGATGAACGGTCGGACGGACACCGGACACGGATGAATGCATGCACACATACACTAAAACCTGATCAAATGCGGGGGCTATCCCAATGAAGCTTCCATCCAAGTTTGGTGAAATTCCATCCAATAGTTCTCGAGATATCTTGCAGACAAAGCCTGTATATACATGTACAAGCAGATGGATGGATGGACGGACACTGGACGAACGCATGCACACACACCATAACCTAGTCAAATGAGGGGGCTATCCCAATGACGCTTCCATCCAAGTTTGGTGAAATTCTGTCCAGTAGTTCTCCAGATATCTTGCAGACAAGCCCTGTATATACATGTACAAGTAGATGGACGGACGGACGGACACCGGACATGGATGAATGCACGCACACACACCAAAACCTAATCAAATGAGGGGGCTATCCCACTGTAGCTTCCATCCAAGTGCAGTGAGATTCCGTCCAGTAGTTCTCAAGATATCTTGCAGCCAAGGCCTGTACATACATGTACAAGTAGATGGACGGACGGACGGACACCGGACACGGATGAATGCACGCACATACACCAAAACCTGATCAAATGAGGGGGCTATCCCAATGAAGCTTCCATCCAAGTTTGGTGAAATTCTGTCCTGTAGTTCTCCAGATATCTTGCAGACAAGCCCTGTATATACATGTACAAGTAGATGGATGGACGGACGGACACCGGACATGGACGAATGCACGCACACACATCAAAACATAATCAAATGAGGGGGGCTATCCCACTGAAGCTTCCATCCAAGTGTGGTGAAATTCCGTTCAGTAGTTCTCAAGATATCTTGCAGACAAGGCCAGTATATACATGTACAAGTAGATGGACGGACGGACGGACACCGGACACGGATGAACGCATGCACACAAACCAAAACCTAGTCAAATGAGGGGGCTATCCCAATGAAGCTTTCATCCAAGTTTGGTGAAATTCCATCTAGTAGTTCTCCAGATATCTTGCAGGTAAGCCCTGTATATACATGTACAAGAAGATGGACGGACGGACGGACACTGGACACGGATGAATGCACCCACATACACCAAAATCTAATCAAATGAGGGGGCTATCCCACTGAAGCTTCCATCCAAGTGGGGTGAAATTCCATCCAGTAGTGCTCAAGATATCTTGCAGACAAGGCCTGTATATACATGTACAAGTAGATGGACGGACGGACGGACACCGGACATGGATGAATGCACGCACACACCAAAACATAATCAAATGAGGGGGGCTATCCCCCTGAAGCTTCCATCCAAGTGTGGTGAAATTCCATCCAGTAGTTCTCAAGATATCTCAGTGTGAGCGCCTGTGGCATACATGTACAAGTAGATGGACGGATTTGACGGACACTTCGACATGATGAATGCACGCACACACACCAAACCTAATCAAATGAGGGGGGGCTATCCCAATGAAGCTTCCATCCAAGTTTGGTGAAATTCCATCCAGTAGTTCTCAAGATATCTTGCAGACAAGGCAAGGGGACGGACAGACATCCATCCAGACAGACAGACAGCACAAACACTAGATGTCTCCCCCCAACATAGTTGGGGGAGACATAATAAACTACTTCCTGTCAAAAGATGAAAGTCTAACTTCGATTGGAGAATCAGGTACAATTTTGTTAATAATGCCAAATATGTGAATTATTTAGGAGTCTGATGCCACAACCATCATCAGTCTTTGCTGACAGAAGTATATGCCAACCATTAATAATATAAATAATTGTTCAAATCAAAATCTTCTGTTTATTTTTCTCCTTATCAGTTGACTGCAAGGTTGTGTGCCACACAGTTCCTGAGTTAGATACTGTATAACTCACCCTGTACGAGCAGGTTAGACAGTTTCAATTTAGTATCGTCATGGTCATAAACAGGAATGAATGGCAGGACTATCTGTGATAGTTTAGGCATTGTTACAGAAGATAATCCAATCTATCCAACACTATGTAACAACGGGAAAATGTTTGTCTGGAATTTTCCTGTTGTGGTACAGAGAGGGTTACATGTACAGTACGTGAAAGAAATGAACTCAATAAAAATCAACCCGATCTTTTCACCATGTTAACATCATGCTGTCCCGATTTTGACCTGGTCTTGTCCCGGTTGAAAAATCGGGACAATATCGGGACAGCATCATGACGTCCCGATCATGGTCCGATCTTGTCCCGATCCTGTCGCGATCTTGTCAACGTGTTGGTCCGATGTTGTCCCGATTATTTGTCCCGATTTTCTCACCCGCTGATTCTCTTCCCATTCCCATAAAGTAACTTGGAAACCCTGGCACTAATATGTTGTACAATTGAGATTATTTTTCTGATCCGTACGGGCTGTGCCACCGGGTATATCATCCTACTGTGAGTAACGTTCACACCCGCGTGTCTACAGCACGTCAAAACGAACATAAATCTGCATGGTACATGTTTGGATATAGTGATCAAACATATTTTCATTTGTATTTCATTTCTCGTCACCTATCGACACAATTCGGTTATATTTCGTTCAAACTCCGTTCATCCTTTTGCGTTCATTCTCATAAATCATTAAATGTAAACGTGTGTAATAAATTATTTTGTCACATTCACGGAGAACAGTAGTTGAAAATGGCAATTTGTCACGGATTTCCAACTTCAAGAAAACAACGAAGATCGATCTTCATCATCCCCAGATTCACAGAGATATATGTTTCCTCTTTCTATTACAATCAACTTTATATTAGATCTAAAAACATAATTTTATATGCTCTAAATTGAGGTAGGGATGAAATCTTTCGCGACGTCTGCACGAAAGAGTGCTCTCGCCAAGGTCCGCGCGAGAAGGTCACAACAGGTCTTCAATTTCACATTCCGGTTTTCTCGTGCAAAAAGTGAATGCTTTATGCAAGAATTTCATCCATTCATGCTAGATCTGCATTCTATTTGCGTTTTACAATATGATCTGTTATGAACTTTTTATAGGATTGGGCGATATGAGAAAAGAAAAAGTTATTCAAAATTGTTTAATAATATTTTTTATCAGAATATTTATCTTATATATTCTGCTGTGCTATCGGTAAAATTATCTTGCATTCTTCTCGTTTGTTATCACATTAGTCCAGACAAATTTTTAGTATTATGTAAATATTTAGGAAGAATGGTCTAATAAGTTGTTTCTCTGTGATATCTTCCGTACATAAGCGACAGGTTTCCGCAACACAATTGTATTGAGGACGAAAAACATCTTCGGAATGTACCTTGTACGCCTCGATGAGAACGAATCTTTTTAATACCATCCAGGATAATATTAATTAAAGATGTAATCAGCCTCAAATCTGGGTTGATGTCGATGCCTCTCAAACTCAGCGAAAGTGTCATATGTTACAACAGGTACAAAATGAAACACATTTGACCACAAAAAACTAAACTTGTGTCTACCATTCACGAGAAAATAGAAGGAGTTTATCTTTAAAAATAAACTGCATGGCATGCCGTTTATTTTTCCATGGCCGTGTAAACAAGCGTATACACGTATGGTGCATTCTACCAACGTATGCTATGCGACATCATCGAACCGTATACACGAGTCATGACGTTATCCCTTGGCTGCAGCTGTGCAGCATTCAAATTCGAGAGCGTCGACTCGCTACGTCACTCATACATCACGCAGTGACGTCATTTTTCTCTCCGCGCACAACACACACTCAATGGCGAGACAGAAAAGCCGTCGAAGCGGGCAGAGTTACAAATTTCTCTGACAAGATATTCTTGCATTCGTTGTATATGACGATCCCACTATCATCAAATATAATACATATGATGCTTTGGTAATCTTCCCTGCTGAAAAAACGCACAGGGGAGAGGTTACAAAATCCATCCATTTTGAGGCTGATTACATCTTTAAGTATTTTACCAACTATTTTTTCTTTTCTAGACCCACCCGATTACATTTCGATTTTTGATTGATTGAAATTGTAGTCCCCTTCCCATTCGGATTTCGCGGCCCATCAACTCAATGCTCTATTTAAATTTCACGGTACATTTCTTCGTTCATTTAAGATCTTTTGCAGCGCTAGATATTAAAATAAATAATTAAATAATAAATAACAATGAGAGAGCAGAGGGAGATATTTATAAATGGAAGTACTAAAGATATGTGGTATTTTATATTTTCTCATGTCTCGCAAAACGGGATTCATTTTTTTGTTAATTTGAGCTCTAGGCTTAATTTAAAGTGTTACTATTATTATATTGGTAATATACTCTAACTTCGTAATGGGGATTAGATCAGCATGTACCCCATGTGAAATGTTGTTCTTTTATTCCGTTGTTATGTATTGCGGGGGGGGGGCTCTTAATTCTGAGTACAATAAAAATTTATACATTCGTCTCACAAACAAACAAAAGACGCCGACTATAACAGAATCTTGGGACAACAAGCCATGTAGTTGTTATAGTATTTTGAAAATCAATTCATCTGTAATCACAAATTCGGTAGACTATGGAAGTGAACAGTAGGTGATCACACTTCAGAAGCGCCGCACGGGTCGGAGTACGTGGTGCGGCTGTTTTCAGGGGCATAGCTCTGCAGGGTCAAAGTTCGCACATTTGGACCACGTGGGGCTTTTCGCCGCGGGACTAGAGACGACCTCCTTCATATTTCTTTATCTATCTGAACAAATTACATTCAGTACATTTTGTAAACATTTAACTATACGGGTTTCCGAGCCATTCTGTCGGTCATCCAACTTTATTCACAGACAAACATGTACGGACGATTAAAGTTTAACGGCAGCAGCAGGCAGTCCACTGGCACTATGGTAGTCCAAAATATTTCGCTCACTCCGTTCGGTTCATTTCGTTTCGGTTATTTCGTTTCGGTCAAACTCCGTTCATATTGTGGTCATAATTCGTTCAAACTTCGTTCCGGTTTAAAATTTTTGCGGTCATATTTTAATAACTGAACCGAAACGAACCAAACGAGTGTAAACATTAACGCAATTGCCTCTGTATTCACGTCACGTAAACGATTGTAATTAGGAGATAACAACATGACGTCCCGATGTCGTCGCGATGCTGTCCCGAAGTCGTCCCGATGTTGTCCCGATGTCGTCCTTGTAACAAGACCGGGACAAGATCAGGACAAGAATCGGGTTATCATCATGTTAACATTGTGACAGAATCGGGTTGTCATGATATTAACATCATGTCATCCCAGTATTGAGTTCATTTCTTTCACGTACTGTATTCCTAGAACATGACAGAATTCCTGGTGAAGTCTTACTTGTATAGTGTCAATATGGGGAGAGTCGCCAGCAAGGATATACCCTTCCACGACATGGACACAGTAATCTACTGATGATCCCACCAGGATGGAGAGTGACACAGCCTCGACAGCACCCATCTCCCACCCAGCCACGAAGAACAGCGCAACCACCAAGCATATTACACCTACACAAGAGAAATTGGCAAATGGAAGATTATTCACAATATCAGTTATCTTTCTTCAGCTCAAAATTCAGGACAAATGAAACCCTTTGACAGACTTTAGGGTTACTGAGGTGTCAAATTAAACAGACTGCAGTACCCATTCTAAACAATATAATATGCAGTAATTAACGCAAAGAAAATCAAATTTATGTCAGATGGATGCATGAAAAAAAAAAAAAAAAAAATTCTAACAGTGAAACCCATGTAAACCAAATAGCAATGGACTAAGTTTACTATGCCAGCTAGTTTCAAAATCTGATTGAAGAATTTTCAAGATAATGCAGAAAACTGAACAGAGGGATCATAGCTTTTAAATGTTTGTCAACTAGACAGATTGATCAGACAGACTAACTAGACAGATTGATCAGACAGACGAACTAGATAGATTGATCAGACAGACAAACTAGACAGAATGATCAGACAGACAAACTAGACAGATTGACCAGACAGACAAACTAGACAGAGTGATCAGGCAGACTAACTAGACAGTGATCAGACAGACTAACTAGCTTAGACAGATTGATCAGACAGACTAACTAGACAGAGTGATCAGACAGACAAACTAGACAGAGTGATCAGACAGACAAACTAGACAGAGTGATCAGACAGACAAACTAGACAGAGTGATCAGACAGACTAACTAGACAGAATGATCAGACAGACAAACTAGACAGAGTGATCAGACAGACAAACTAGACAGTGATCAGACAGACAAACTAGACAGATTGACCAGACAGACAAACTAGACAGAGTGATCAGACAGACAAACTAGACAGAGTGATCAGACAGACAAACTAGACAGAGTGATCAGACAGATTAACTAGACAGAATGATCAGACAGACAAACTAGACAGATGGACCAGACAGACAAACTAGACCGATTGATCAGACAGACTAACTAGACAGATTGATCAGACAGACTAACTAGACAGTGATCAGACAGACAAACTAGACAGAGTGATCAGACAGACAAACTAGACAGTGATCAGACAGACAAACTAGACAGAGTGATCAGACAGACTAACTAGACAGAATGATCAGACAGACAAACTAGACAGATTGACCAGACAGACAAACTAGACAGAGTGATCAGACAGACAAACTAGACAGAATGATCAGACAGACAAACTAGACAGATTGACCAGACAGACAAACTAGACAGAGTGATCAGACAGACAAACTAGACAGAGGGATCAGACAGCAAGCTGATGTGAGAGTAGACAGGTACATTTCTTTTACCTCCTATAGTCAGTACGACCACCAGCAGTAGTAGGAGATGACCAGTGAATATAGCCACAGCCACCACACATATAAACATGGAGAGGACCACACCATATATGGCACTGCTCACACATATCACCTCCATTAATACCTGAAAACATGATAATATCAATATCTCATGGGAACTTTCATGGTAGATAGTGAAATATGTTGGATACATAACACTTTCATTGGCTGGAATTACTGCTCAGTACTCCACCCCAAACAAATCGGTAGTCCCTGCACATCAGTCCCAACTAAGTTTAAACATGAAATATTGAGTTGAAGGTCTCAATAGGTGCCTATCTTGCTTCACTAGAACAGGATTGTGAATGTGAAGTATCACCATCCCACATCTTCATTCATAATTTTGAGGCCTGGTATACCATTTGGTGAGGAAATATTGTCTCAATGGTCAGTACTATTTAGGATGTAATGTCACATTCATGTCAGTATTACAGTAGAATCAATGTGTCACCTTTGTCCAGAACTCTGAGGTTTGGGATACACAGTCGCCATCATATATTATAGTTATATAACTGTCTCACCTTAGTCCAGAATTCTTGAGGTCTGAAGTACAGTCACTATCATATATTATAGTTATATCACGGTCTCACCTTTGTCCAGAATTCTTGAGGTCTGAAGTACAGTCGCTATCATATATTATAGTTTAATCAATGTGTCACCTTTGTCCAGAACTCTGAGGTCTGGGATACAGAGTCGCTATCATATAGTATAGTTATATCACTGTCTCACCTTTGTCCAGAATTCTTGAGGTCTGGAATACAGAGTCGCTATCATATTATAGTTATATCACTGTCTCACCTTTGTCCAGAATTCTTGCGGTCTGAAGTACAGTCGCTATCATATATTATAGTTTAATCAATGTGTCACCTTTGTCCAGAACTCTGAGGTCTGGGATACAGAGTCGCTATCATATATTATAGTTATATAACTGTCTCACCTTTGTCCAGAATTCTTGAGGTCTGAAGTACAGTCACTATCATATATTATAGTTATATCACGGTCTCACCTTTGTCCAGAATTCTTGAGGTCTGAAGTACAGTCGCTATCATATATTATAGTTTAATCAATGTGTCACCTTTGTCCAGAACTCTGAGGTCTGGGATACAGAGTCGCTATCATATAGTATAGTTATATCACTGTCTCACCTTTGTCCAGAATTCTTGAGGTCTGAAGTACAGTCGCTATCATATATTATAGTTTAATCAATGTGTCACCTTTGTCCAGAATTCTTGAGGTCTGGAATACAGAGTCGCTATCATATATTATAGTTATATCACTGTCTCATCTTTGTCCAGAATTCTTGAGGTCTGAAGTACAGTCACTATCATAAATTATAGTTTAATCAATGTGTCACCTTTGTCCAGAATTCTTGAGGTCTGGAATGCAGAGTCGCTATCATATATTATAGTTATATCACTGTCTCATCTTTGTCCAGAATTCTTGAGGTCCGGAGTACAGTCGCTATCATATATTATAGTTTAATCAATGTGTCACCTTTATCCAGAACTCTGAGGTCTGAAGTGAGTGAGGATCAGTAGGGTTTGATGTCGTTTTCAACATTTTTTCAGTCATTTCTTGAGGTCTGAAATACAGAGTTGCTGTCACATGTTATAGCACAATCAATGTGTCAGCTTTGTCCAGAACTCAGAGGTCTTTAATACAGTCTGTAGCTATTATATCATTGTACATTCACTGTCTCACCTTTGTCCAGAACTCTGAGGTCTGGAATACAGTCTGTAGAGGAGAGTCTGGACGTAGATGCTGATTCTTGATTTCTTCAATGAACGTCTCCCACTTGAGATAGTCTTGATGCGCTTGGAAATATGACTGGCCTTTTGAAGTCGTCTGTGCAGTGAACATAATATTTGTTATACTGTTAAGGCAACCTGATCTCTCAGGCTATAGATATCAATGTACCAACAAGTACCAACAGCTACTTCCCAAACACAGTGATGGCTAAATATTTTGCAAAAAGAATAAGTATATCTTTACAGGGAACTAACATAAAGATAACATCAGAAATCTATAACAGAGAGAAGTAAGGCATCTATTACATCCATTCTGCTGTGCTGTTTACCCGGTACTATTCGTTATATTACATTAGGCTGGTTAAAAAATCAATTCCGGTTTAGCAATCACTGCTCGCCCATTTGCCCGCATCAAATTTTATTTTTTTATTTTTTTTTTTCCTGTAATGCCCGCCTCATAGAGATTGTTTGTAACCAGCATTAGTCATATTCACTGTAACCAGCATTAGTCATATTCACTGTGCTATATGATAGATCTTCTAATCATTCAATCACAGGAAGCGAAATTTCCCACCGTAAAATCAGGGGGTGATCAAATTCATCAGAACAGTAAGTTGACAAAATGATCCAAAATCATGCAGATAATCCATTATTTCTTTCTTGTTTTGATGAGTTGAGGGTGATCAAGTTTAACTGTTACGCTGCGGCGAGCCGTGTAAATGGCTCTCGTCTTTCTATACGAAAAATGCGACGAGCCGCAATAGTGGCTTGCCTTTGCTTCTGTCAATGCGAGTACAGCGAGGTACCATTCTGGAATCGCTTTTTTCAAATTTACCAAGCATGAAACTCGATAAAAACCTACATATATTGTTAGCTAAAACTGATTTGATTTCTTGGATGTAAACTTGATATTCTGTCTCAGAATAACGAAGTCGGGAGGAAGAAATAAAATTGAAAAATAGAAAAACACCAACGGAGATTTCCATAAAACGTTGTCGAGAAGCCACCTAGAAAATATAAAATACTCACAGAAAACCCCTTCCAAATATATGATTCTTTGGTATAGTTGAAGTACAGAAGCTCAGTTTATATTTCCAAAGTGTGGGTTTCGATGAAATCCGCTAAACAAACTTTATTTTCAAATTTCTGTCGAGCTTCTGCGCCACGTAATTTCGTCGCAAGGAGATAAAATGGCGTCTCCCTCAGATCAGCTTGACCCAGTTCAAGGGCTCTGGCCAATGAGCGCTTCGATGTAGGTCACGTTACCACGCTTGTCCAATCAAGGTTACCGACATAGGATCGGCGGTTAGCGTTACTAGAGAAACGGGAAAACACCCCCTTGCAGTTTTTCGATGTTATCGTCTGTTTGATTGGCCATCGGTCGAAATCACGCCTTCAATCAGAAACTACAAGGAATTCCCTTTCCAATGAGACGTCATACGCCCGAAATGGCGGACGAAAAGTCGGAAAAGACCAGGGAGAAAGGCAGCTGAAAAACCCAGATTTTCCGCTGTAATTCCTCATAATTCGCCATTTTCAACCGCAATTGTACCAAAATACTGTAGTCTCTTCAAATAAATTTTATTTACGCTGACAACATCGTCGATTTTGCTATAAAAGGCGGTCGAATAGCATTGACTAAACAAGTTGGGATACGTTGATATGTTAGGCCAGTCACCAGCAAACGAAATTAAATAATATTTTTGTTCATGAAATCCGGATTTAAAAAAAAAAAGTCAGCATTTCTCCTCGTACATCATACAAAAGAATTTAGCAGCATAACAGTTAAGAAAATTGGTTGCTCGATTATTGTCCAAATTAAGGTGATTGAATTATTAGGGTATTTTACATGTTTAACTACCACTACTAGGACTACATGCACATGAAGTAGCTGCAGCTGGAGGTGCAATGAGGTGACAGGGACTGTCATACTTCTCTAATAAACTTCTCATAATATTGCTTGCAAGAGTCAAGTTCTAACCGATTCAAATGCGAATGCCATCCACTTGATCATCTTGTAATCATCCGTGTACCGTGCATCAGCCCGGTCAGGGGCATGTTGGTTGTAAATCTGCAGATTTCTGGGAAGGTTCTTGCAATCTGGGTACTGTTGTAAATAATGTCCGATGTAGTTATCCACAACTAAAAAAAACACAATGACAGATGCAAGTCAGAAAATAGTTCAATGAGCTTAGAGCCCCTCAGCTGTTGAGATTCAGATACACGTATTATGTACAATTATAACATTTGAATTGATATAAATCAGGGTTCCAAAAGTTGAGGCTACTTGTACTCTCAACTTCAATAGTATTCTGGTCTTTCAGAGATATCGCCATAACTTTGATGATGGGCAGACAGACAGATGCCGATAAGAACAGTTATAAGTCAAACCTCTTCATGGTTGACAGAATCAAGAATACACAATATTGTTTCTTCAGAAAAATTCCTGGAGACTCTATATGTATGCTTTATCATTGATTACAGGAGTTTTAATAAAAATGAAAACCCAAGCGGTTGAAGTTCCCTTAACGTTGAAACAATTGATTTGGCTTGAAACCATAATGTTCAGTACCATACATGGAGAGCAATCCCAAGGGAGAACCGATGGCAAGGTACCCACATACCAAATTTGACAAGAATCTGATCAGTTTTTTAAAAGTTATTGTCCAGAAATGAAATGAAAACTTTGCCCCAGGTGGCTCCACCTATAGGCAGATCGGAGCGAAAAGCAATCACAAGCGAGATCTTTAGGCAAGTACCCACATGCCAAATTTGAAAGGAATCTGTTCAGTTTTCTCCAAAGTTATTGTAAGGAAACAAAATTTTAACTTGGCCCCCAGGTGGCGCCATCTATAGGTGGATCAGCATGAAAAACAATCCCAAGGAGATCTTGAGGCAAGGCATCCACATACCAAATTTGAAAAGAATCCATTCAGTTTTTCAAAAGTCGTTGTCCAGAACGGAAATTTTAACTTGACTTCTAGGTGGCGCCACCTGTACGTGAATCAGCGAGAAAAACATTCCCGAGCAAGATCTCGAGGTGAGGTACCCACGTACCAAACCTGAAAAGAATCCATTCAGTTTTTCAAAAGTTTTTGTCCGGAAATGTAATTTTAACTTGGTCCCCAGGTGATGCCACCTATAGGATCGGAGTGAAAAATAATCCCAAGCAAGATCTCGAGGCGAGGTACCTACATAGCAAATTTGAAAAGAATCTGTTCAGTTTTTCAGAAGCTATTTTCCGGAAACAAAGTCGGATGCACGGATGGACACACGGATGGGTGTCGGGGAACATTACCTCAACCATATTATAGAAAAAATACAGGATATATGCAGCCTATGTCTGCTATGGGGTCTAAAGTAACAGTAGTTGACTTACTAGTGGGAAGACACTGGGCACTGCCGTTAACCACCAGGTCTGATTTTGAGGCAATCAGTTTACACAATTTGCACAACTCAATGAGATCTTCCGCAGATGGCTCCTTAACGGCAGAGAAATGCTGAGGGAATTGGGCATCATAAATGACTTTACCCTGTAAATTAGAGCAAAGATATCAGTGTGGCTGGCAATAATAACACATATTGGTACAAGAGCCTTCATGGGCTTCAATAAACGCTGTGCACATTTTTGACTGCAGAAATCAACAGTTATTTTACAAATTTTCAGTCTACCTGTATTTTTGGTATTTCATAAAATATCATATATATTGAATTCGACCTAAAAATATTGGGTTACAGTCATCTGCAACAGCTACTTATCATCGGAATGTGGAAAACATATCACTACAGTATACATAATTAGAATTTCGCCTTGAAAATCTGGCCTAGGTCTATAGCCATCATCTTAAAATACATATCATTAACTAGAATTTGACCTTGACAAAATAGGTCATGGTTGGTCAACTCGTACATGCTTCTAGCTCATTACCAGTGACATCTGTAGTATGAATTTGGAATACATATTACACAATCTAATTAAAATTAAATCCTAACTGCTTCCCCATTTGAATATGTCGCTTGCAGGATCTAACCGGCTTGCAGTAACGCTCGTGTTGACCAATCCCGAGAGGTTTTCATAGTGCTTTGAAGAGAACGTAATGACAAGTGCTTTCTGGTTGGCTCAGTCGAAGCACACACCAAGCTGTGGGTGAATCTGCTGATGTTGCCGCCCTCCCGCCAGGTTGGCGCCATAAAGCGGGGTAGAATTATGGACTCGTCCTTGGCGTAACCTTGAGTTAACGCAGAGTCCATGAACCTATCCCCCTGCCCGACTCACGTAAAGTAGTTAAAATGCGGTCGTGATGTCATAAGACTATTAAATATTCATGAGCTGGGCGCTCCGAACACAAAATTCACTTGAAATCAGTAAGATCCTACATAGCGACATATACGATTGGGGAGCATTGATAGGATATTAATTTATTAAGATTGACATATTACATTAACTAAAATTTGACCTTGATAAATAGGTCAAAGTCGGTCAACTTGCATAGGCTTCTAGTTAATCATCAGTTGCAAAAGTACTGTCATGTGAATTTGGAGAGCCCTCCAAATTTTGCGATAACTAGAATTTGACATTGATAAAATAGTTCAAGGGCAGTCAAACTTGAAAAATTTCTAGTGAATTACCAGTTGAAGATGCAGAATGAAGTTTGAGAGTCAAGACATGATCCTTCAAAATATATCACCAATTAAGATTTGACCTTGATGAAATATGTAAAGGTCAGTCATCTTTAATAGGCTTTTGATCCATCGCAAGTTGCACAAGTTATAATGAATTTGGAAAACCTGACAATATTCCTTCAAGAGATATTGGATTAACAAGGAAGAGTGACAGACAGACAGACAATGCAGACATTACATGTCCACAGCCAAATTTTCACATGTTGGTACCGTGTGGTAACTGAACGGTAACTGCGAGGAAGGGCCCGGAACGGTAGACCTCAG
This sequence comes from Hanleya hanleyi, assembly GCA_036873755.1. Classification (NCBI taxonomy): domain Eukaryota; kingdom Metazoa; phylum Mollusca; class Polyplacophora; order Lepidopleurida; family Hanleyidae; genus Hanleya; species Hanleya hanleyi. The sequence continues at coordinate 45,960 of JAVTVY010032488.1, forward strand.
TACCGTACCAGTACAGACCCATATCCACACAGTACCACTCAGTAACTGGTCAGTACTGATTGGATATCGTACAGTACCACAAAGAACAGGACTGAACAGTACTGCATTGTAACTGAACAGTAAACCAACCTGTTACTGTTAGTCCGGGATGTTAGGGCATAAAAGGGACTGTTTGGTTCAGATTCTTCCAAAAGCACCAAATTTGGCCCATGTGTCGTCCATGCAATACCTTTTCGATTTTTGACGGGCGCCAAGGTAGTCGTCCCCTGGGGTCGCCATATTGGCGAAATTCAAAATGGCTGCCACCCGGGTTAGAGATCATTCGTATTTAAAAAATTAAAAGGGCTAGAATCAAGAATTATACAACCTTTTAGTGGTTATCGGTGTCGGTGAATCTGATTCTGATCTTATTTCAACGGTCACCCTAAAGGTCATTTTGGGGTCAAATTCGTCATTTTTAGTGCTTTTAGTCGAGATATACAAACTACCTCAATTTATCGATTTTCGGGGTTGAGCAACCCGAATCTGGCCATATTTTGACGATTTGAGGCAATATTCCATGTGAGGTTCACGATAGAGGCCACCCAAACCAGAGATCAACTAGAGGTCAATTATAGGAAACACCAAAAGTGCTAGAATAACAAACACAGGAAGGAAGCAATCAGAGATTGCTCAATTGTATGCCCCCCCTTCCACTTTAATCCGACACTGCCCCGCCATTGTTCTGTTCTTTATTGGTTGGTGGAGGCCTAATTTGGATAATTATAAAAATTCTGTTTCAGTCACTTTTTTGCCATGTCTCACATAAATACATATTCCAAATATCAAGCAACAAGTGATAATACGATGCTTCGATGCAAGATGGTCGCCAGGGCTTTCGCCAAATTCGAAAATGTGACCTGGTTATGAGACCTACATTCCTTGGGAGTATATTGTGGTGAAATTATGAAGCGATCAGTGAATTTTGTACCCAATTCACTGTTTTGGGGGCAATTTCATACTTCAGGACCTATGTTGTCTGCTTTGGAATGTAGAATAACATATAATATAGCCATTTTCCTGGTTCAAATCAGTTATGGACTGAGATCCAGCTTGGACAAATAAATATATCCCATTCACTTAGGTTTAAACAAAGGGCCATAACTCTTGAAAATATAACCGAAAACAGAGAAACTTCACGCTACACACCTATGGGTCACTGACCACATATCATGCGTATTTCATACTTGTTCATACAATATTAACCGAGATCCAGCCCTACAAATCCCAATTCACAAAGATTTGAAGAACAAAGGGCCATAACTCTTGAAAATATAGGCGAAATGTGGAGAAACTTCACGCTGCACAACTACAGGGCACTGATCACATATCCTGCAAATTTCATAATTGTTCATACAACATTCACCGAGATCCAGCCCGGACAAGTTCCAATTCACAAAGATTTGAAGAAAAAAGGGCCATAACTCTTGAAAATATATGCGAAACTTCACGCTGCACAACTACAGGGCACTGATCACATATCCTGCAAATTTCATAATTGTTCATACAATATTCACCGAGATCCAGCCCGGACAAGTTCCAATTCACAAAGATTTGAAGAAAAAAGGGCCATAACTCTTGAAAATATATGCGAAACGCGGAGAAAATTCACGCTGCACAACTACAGGGCACTGACCACACATCCTGCAAATTTCATAATTGTCCATACAATATTAACCGAGATCCAGCCCGGACAAGTCCCAATTCACGGAGAATTCAGGAACAAAGGGCCATAACTCTTGAAAATATAAGCGAAACGTGGAGAAACTTTACGCTGCACAACTGTGGGTCATTGACCACATATCATGCAAATTTCATACTTGTCCATACAATATTAACCAAGATCCAGCCCGGACAAGTCCCGTTCACAGAGATTTCAGAAAAAGGGCCATAACTCTTGAAAATTATACCGGAACTCGGAAAATACTCCACGCTGCACAACTACGAGCCACTGGCCACATTCCATGCAAGTTTCGATCCTGTCCATCAAATATTAACCGAGATATTGCCCGGACAAGAAATTCGGACGGACAGACGGACAGACGGACAGACAGACAGACGGACGGACAAAGCGATCGCTGTAGTTAGAGGGGGGGCATAATAATACCATAGGGAATTGTGGCATCTGAGAATTAGATACGACCTTATTTTGACGATTTGAGGTCATGGTCACCTCATTTGGGAATTAAAGGTCAAAGATCAACAGTTGCTACTAAAAACAATCGAAACAAGATTATTCAGGAACAAATGTTATTAAAACATTTCGGAGATGACATCTGCTGACAAAAAGCTATAACTATGCCGCTATGTGCATTTAAATGTTCAAAATACAACACAAAGACTGCTTTAGCAACACTATATCAATGATTACTTTCACTACCTATGCCTTCTGGCTTGCGCTCTACGATGCCAGCAATAAATAATACTTGTCATCGCCGCCTTTGTTATTAACGCACCCGCCTTCGCATTTGCAGAGGGTCGTGTATCGGACATCGGCACAGTTGCATTTGCACCTTTCCATGCATGCCTTGAGTCAGCCGCAGAGTATGAGAATGGCATATGCCATAGAAGTGTCGCTGAGAGTAGTCCATAGAGGTTGTCATGTACTGATGCAATCTTTGTGCCAGCTTCACTCACTGAAGTCAGGGATTTCCTGCTGGAGTGAAGTGACCTGACTCCAGTAGATTACAAGCGTCTAGTCCGTCATTCATAATCCAGCCGTCGTCCATTAGAGAATATCCGCGTCCATAATCCAAACTCGCTTGCAGTAGCGCTCGTTTCACATGCTGCAACAGCGCGGCTTGGGAGGAGGGATGTTTTCCAGCGATCTGGTTGCAGTGGTGAGGAGGTGATGCTTGGCCTCATTGACACCGGCTGCACCACATCCCTTGCTGTACATTATAGTACGATGAAGCTTCTATAAGCTCCATATGCACGGCCTCGAGAGGGTCAGGATCGTGTGTGAGAGCCACTAGTATTTTGGTGAGGTCCGATATGCTTGTACAGGCTGCCCAGGCGGTCTTTTTGCCACGATGGACGGTCTTTGGAGACCCTCAGTCTATCGGAACTCTTGGTGGGCTTCGGTACTGGAAAAAAAATATTGTGACAGTCCAGTCCATACCATTTGTTCCGATCTCGGTCCGTCAAAATCCTTGGCACTACCCCTCTTCCACAGCCTTACTGGGTGCGGCCCGACTTCACAGTTTCTTAAGAGCGCAAACCAGAAGGCATAGGTACTAATAATCATTGGTATATTGTTGCAAAAGCGGTCTTTGTATTGTATTGCGAACATTTAAGTACATATAGCGGCGTAGCGGCATAGTTATAACATTTTGTCAACAGATGTCATCTCCGAAGCATTTTAATAAAAATTGTTCCTGAATAATCTTCGTTCGATTGTTCTTAGTGGTAACTGTTGATCTTTGACCTTTGACCCCGAAATGGGGTGACCTCAAATCTTCGAAATAAGATCAGAATCGGATTCTCCGAATGCCACAAACCCCATATGGTATTATTTGTGACTCTTTCGGTGTTTTACCTACAATTGACGTCTGGTTCGGATGACCTCTTTCGCGACTCTCAAATGAAATATTGCACCGAATCGCCAAAATAAGGCCAGATTCGGGTTACTCAACCCCGCAAACCAATAGAATGAGGCAGTTTATATATCTTGCCCAAAAACTATTGATAATGGCGAATTTGTCTCCAAAATGACCTTTAGGGTGACCTTGAAGGGTGACCTTGACCTCAAATGGTTGAAATAAGATCACAATCAGATTCCCCGACCCCCAAAATCACTTAAAATTGCTATTATTCATATTTCAAGCCCTTTTAGTTATTTAACTATGATTGACCTCTAACCCGGGTGGCGACAATATTGAATTTCGCCAATATGGCGGCTCTAGGGGGCGCCCAGCTTGGCGCCCGTCAAAAATCGAAATAGTAGGGTATGGGCGACATATGGGCCAAATTTGGTGCTTTTGGAAGAATGTGAACCAAAAAATCCCTAACAGCCCTGACTATGCGCAGTACTGGTCAGTTACCACTTGGAACCAGGCTGTTGCTAACTGACATGTACTGCTCAGTTCAGTTCTGACCTGTGATTATCACACAGGAACTGTTCAGTTACAGCTCAGTACCTACATGTATGGTGGGCCTTTCCATGCAGTACCGTTCAGTAGTGTACAGCTCAGTACATGTCTGTAAAAAATTGCCTGTGTACCTGTTGGCCAAAACTGGCGAAATCACCTGTAACATCGTAGCACTGAAGCACCTTCTCATTAATTCAACTTCCTGTTCAATAAAATTTGATTCAGCAATCTCTGGCTCTGAAAAATTCTGAGTCTGCATGCAGTATCTGTTGTCTTCCTTTTTTTGTTTGTTATGTCTTGTATATAGGATGTGGGTGGAGGAGTCTCTGATAGAAACTTGGGGGGCGAGTTGAACTTGGGATGGACTAGTTGAATTAAAGATGATCTAGTCAAGACTGCTAATAGTTTTACACTAAAACATCCAGGGCTGAGTGCAGTCTCGTCGGTTGACAATATTAGACAGAAACTTGGGCTATTATTTCGGTTCTCCATCACTGTCCATGGTATAATAAACTTGTCGTGGTGATTGGTTTCTATCCTGTGTCAAATAACTGAATTCTCTCAGAATCAGCCAAGTATAGACTGATGCAGTAACCAATCAGTGCTGCCAGCTCACATGTACTATTATATCACCAACCAGAATTTGACCGTGATAAATTATGTACAGGTCAGTCATCTTCAGTAGGCTTCTGATGATGTTGAGAACCGGCCTAACTACACACTCAGTTTACGTCCAATATCTTAACCTGGGTGAGTGCATTCAGTTCGTCACTGTAAGTCTCTATAGTTACATGTATCTAGAAGGGGTTTGATTATTACATACTCATCATACACACTGCTCAAGGACAGAATCCATAATGACTTAAGACTTACATAATTGTCACTGATGACATGATCACTGACAATTCCACTGCGATCCAGCTCTTTGATGCCAAACACCACATAAACAACGGCTCTCGACTCCATCACTGGTCTCTTCTCCGCCTCACCACAGCTGCCAGGTTTACCATGCTCACACACGTTATAGCCTGGGGGCAGGGATTGAAGGCTGACTGTGGTCTGGTCAGATGGTCGAGTCGTGTGATCTGAGTGGCTATCAGGGGCATGTGTGAAAGGGAAGTTGGGTGGCATTGCCGCAGAACCTGAAACACCAGATCATGATACACCAAATCTAGAAGGGTTATTTTAGGTTAACTTTACATTGATTACACCCTGAGGATACTCTGAACAACTGGTATTACAATGATTATCACATCAGTACTGGATTTGTATTTACCTGCATTTCAACTTATCTATTGTTTCAACTGACAAATTGTGAAACCTTTGTATATACATGTAGCAGAAGCAAACATTGTGCTCACATGTTGAAGGAATGCTTCACTCAATTCAAATACATTTCTGTTGTAAAGGATTTGACTTAAAAATAAAGTATATCAAATAGGTTTTGCCAATTAAGACGAAAAAATATTATTCTATTCATTTCTGTGTCTTATTCCCGAGCATCTCCACGCTGCGATATTTAACGAGGCTGCTAAACTGATGATGCCTTTGCAAGGATTAGAGCGTCATTAGCAGCTTTGCCCAAAACGACCTCCACGACAAGCTTTCCATTGTTAAAATTTAATACATTCATGATCTAATATAGCAGTGGAATGTGTTTATATGCTCTATGTTAATAGTATGCTTATATAAAAATCGATACTCTTTTTATTATGATGACATCAGAGGCCTTAATCTTTGACATAATTTAATTCTACGTGATGTTGTTGTGGCATTGTGGCATTATTTGGTGGTCAGAGCCAACCTAGCCAGGAAAATGACAGCACCCACATGCTTGGGAATAAGACAAAGAAATAAATCAAATAATACTTTCCGGTCTTCACTGATAAGAAATATTTGGCAAACTATATTTATAAGTATACATCTTTATGTCAGGAGCATATTTAAATTGAGTGAAGCATTCCTTTAAAGTTCATATCAATCAAGTTTTCATATAAATATCGTAAATGCCTTATTATTCGCATGGAACTATCATTCGTTTTGAATGAAAAACTTTTGTCAGCATAAAAGAAATTTATTGGAGGAGACTGCAGTATTTTGAGAGTATTGCAGTCAGAAATGGCGTATTAGTGGGAATTACAGCATAAAATCAAGGATTTTCAGCTGCATTTCTGTCGGGTCATTCCCACTTCTCATCACTCATTTGGAGAGTGTGACATCCCCTTGTAAAAAAAAATCATTCTAGTTCCCCAAAATAGTCCGGAATTGAACCAATGGCAAATCAAATGAAAGATAACATCAAAATAGAGTTGTTTCCCCATTTCCTATAAGATAAGATAAATTCTTTATTGTCAGTGTTGAGAACAAGGGGCTATTATTACCGACATCTCTGACAAACAAATATATTAAAACTACATGTATAAACGTATTTACAATAATCAGTTAAAATCTATACAATATATAATCCGATTCAGATTGCACTATAATAACATGAACATCACATGTGCTCTTAAAATGGATACAAATTGCACTAAGAATGTGACCACATGTGCTCTTAAAACGGATACGACTCTATCATAGGATTAAATTCTCTCACACTGGCAGCTTGTTTTATGCTATTAGGTAAGAGATTCCACATTTTACACCCCTGATAGCTAAATGAGTTTATTCCATACATGGTTGTATTACACCTTGGCTGCTCTAAATTACTACATTTACGGAGATCATAAGAGACAGTTTTCTCTTTGAATAGATCCTGAATGTATGACGGAGTGGCACCATGAAGTGACTTAAAATTTGTTATCATAATGAGTTTTTTTCATCGCTTAAGTGGAACGCCAGCACGACTGTTGAGATCTTCGTAAGACAAGGAACTATCATTATACACCATGTGCAGCGCCCGCTCTTAAATTTTTTCTACCCTGGCCATTACCAAATCTACTCCGACTCGATTTCATGGAAAATTTCCTTTGTGTTTTGAATTTATTTATTTTCAACTCCTGATTATCTTTTCATTAATTCTATGAACACAAAATAGGAAGTTTTATCCAAAACATCACTGTCCTGGCTGTTAAGATATGTATGTTTTGTATAATACATCTGAAAATAAGACTTTTCAAAAACTGTACGGGTACCAGCTGAAGTTTTAGACTACTATTTACTCTGGTCACAATTGTGACCACCCGCAGCATAGCAGTTAAACAGTAAAAATAATATACTCCAGAATAAATTGATAGCAGAAATCTTGCCGTTTACATTTGATTTACCCGTTGGTAGATTATTCGCGAATAATAAGGCATCTACAGCACACCAAGATACACAAGGTTTATCTCAACTAATTCACCAATGAATGTAACTCTCTAAACTTTCCGAGTTTGATATTCAGCACAAGTTATATACATGAAGACTCACTGGTTTTTCTGGGATTATTTCCATGGGTTGTGTGGCCTGGTTTTGGTGGTGTGACCTTTCCAGGTGTTGTTGTGAAAGGCTTAGTCTTGCTGGGGACTTCATGTTGTCCTGGGGTGGTTATAGGCCTCTGTGTTGCTTTAGTCTGTGGGATCTGATGGTGGTTATGATGGGGTTTAATGGGGAAAGGAGTATTAGGCTGCCCCGGTTTCCCTGGTTGTTGGGGACTCGGGGTAAGCTGTCCAGACCCCTGCCCTTGGGGACTACCTGTAGGTGGATAATGAGGAACCTGACCATTTGGGAAGGTAAAGTTGCTCTTTGGAGGAAACTTGGATTCTGGATATCCATGTGACTGAAATGGAGAACAAAATCACAATACCATACTGAGGCTATAAACTGCTGATTTTTCTAGTAATTGTGAAGTAGTGTTATTGATTGAAAGAAGCTGATGTATGAAGAGAAATACCTAAGCAGTCAATGAGCATGATAGATTAAGCTTGGTCCTGTTCTGTACAATCTCCAGAAATAGACAAACATTTGATCTCTGAAAGGAATATCCAGTAATCTTCTACTCTGTCTTACACAGCTATACATGTACATGTGAAGAGCAGGGAGGCTCTGATAACCATAAAGAGTAATAGAGGTATAATCCTCATTTAAATCAGTGTCATAAATATGTATCAATTAACCCGACCATTTGAAGAATGCCCATTATCATTTATATATTGGCATCTCTGAAGTGATAGTAAACCCTCAGATGAAGTAAAGATCAAATAAAAGACAAATTTCAACTGTATCCAAATATATTTTTACTTCATTTATGTGATTTTTTCTAAACGGATAAAAAGTACTTGACTTTTTGCATGGTAACTTGTAAGTGCCAGTGGTCTTTAATTTGATAGAAACTTTACTTGAGGGTTTACGACCACTGTAAGATGAAAACTTGTCAGATATCACTAGGTAGAGATATTGCTCCAACTGTAAGTATATAGGGAGAGATGAAAATCAACTACTCGATAGAAATCCAGGGACGAAGCCCAGTGTGGTCACACCTCACTTCATACTCCATCCAAGGCTGATATCATGAAGTTCCTGTAGTATTGGAATATGGAGTATAAATGATAAACCATGACTTACAGTGTACATGCCAGAGCAATCAGGGCAGGAGACCTTGTCTATACTCAGATTGGCCTTCAGGTCGAGCACCATCTGTAGATTGGTGTCCTCCTTGAACAGTTGAGGGGGCTTACTCGACGGCTTGATCTGTGTGATCAGACCCACTGAGATGATCAGCACCACCACATACACCACTGTGAACAGACAAATTCATCCATACATGCCAATCAGCCATTTCACCAAGCCTTTATCTGTTTCCACTTTTCACAAACAGCTTCAAATCTAATCTCACCCACAGGCAACACCGTTACATTTATTTTGTGCATGGTTTATCACACGAAACGTCTCAAACTTTTTAGTTACCATCAATGCAGTTTTGTTAATCATGCATTTAATTATGTCATAAATAATGCCAGTACATTATTACCTTAACATAAACAAAACGTAAACAAACTCTCTTTGCGGACAGCAGTTCTACAAAATCTACAAAACTGTGACATGGCTTAGCAACACAATGGCAGACCTCTCAATGGAAAAAAATAAATCTCACGAGCAGCACCAGTTATGGTGGATTTCATCCCCTCATCGCTGGGGGAGGGGGTATACTCCATACTAGATTGTCATTACTGTATAAGAATATATGTCAGCCTCAGAATACCTGTAACAGCCCAGCGTACACGGATTACCGGCCCCACTACATAGTCGCACATTGCTCTCTGTAGGTAATGTCCCAGATTCAACAGCTGTTTGTTAGGACGGGACTTTGCAGGATTGCGACTACCAAAAGTAGAATCACCAGTGCCCTCATATGGAACTAAGAGGGGTTCATCTCCATCCAGTGAATCTCCTGAACCAAAAAAGTCAGTGGAAATCTAGTAAATATAATATTATTCACTACATGTACCCTATTTCATCTAATTATTCAGATGGCAAAACTTAACTTCAGGCTACTGTGAAGAGAAATCTCTTCAGTTCTTGGGATAAATAACATATCCATGCCACAGTATTTACCCTCAGATGACATCAAGATGGAATTTTTCTGCTTTTAAGTCTAAACATGCTGTTTGAAAATTAGAAGAAATAGGATACATACATGATAACAGGTGGGTATAATAACTTATATGTACCTAGTGGAGTAGGATACATACATGATAACAGGTGGGTATAATAACTTATATGTACCTAGTGGAGTAGGATACATACATGATAACAGGTGGGTATAATAACTTATATGTACCTAGTGGAGTAGGATACATACATGATAACAGGTGGGTATAATAACTTATATGTACCTAGTGGAGTAGGATACATACATGATAACAGGTGGGTATAATAACTTATATGTACCTAGTGGAGTAGGATACATACATGATAACAGGTGGGTATAATAACTTATATGTACCTAGTGGAGTAGGATACATACATGATAACAGGTGGGTATAATAACTTATATGTAGCTAGTGGAGTAGGGAGCATAAAGGTGACACATCTTGACACATGCCCGCTTAAATTGGTGAGCTTTTTATGTCAATAGTAAGTGCCTGTCCAAATTGCTCAATGCTATTAATGCATACATGTAATCATGTTGTCCTTATAAAATATGCAACTGAATTAAGTTTCAGGATTTGAAGATGTCACAGTGGAAATTCACAACAAATACAACAATACAATACAACAAATTATAATTATGTTGACACATGTGCAATGTCAAAATCTTCACAGAATTTCATAAAAGGGAACACAAGAGCATGAAGAATGAGGAATAGGATGGTCCTAATCTGAACCACTTCCTGTCAAGGTTAAAAACTTGATATTTTATAGAATAATGTTGTCAAGAATGAGTGACTATATGGAGTACCTGTAGTATCGTCATTCTCCATATGCAGCATGGGAACGTCATCATCATCATCAAACGGAGCACTGTGCTCATTCCCCTCTGTGCTCACTTCCTCTGAATCACATCTATAAGACACTTGTAAGGCATCCACGTCTCTTCGCAGTATCACCTTATATAATCTGTACAGGATTACAATACACAACATGAGCGCATAAAGCAGAAGATACTTTCTCTGATAGGCATATAGAAATCAGTGTAAATGACACGAGGCTATTTTCTAGATAACACCTTATTTTACTGCTCTGGTTTTTACGTTTGGTTGGAGATACTTACAACTTTCTCAAACCTAATGTGACCTGAGAAAGTTAAAAGTCTGTCATCCAAAAGTAGCCTTGTGTCAGAAGTTACTTACATGTATACATGCACCGGTATTACCTTCAGACATTTACGACTGTTCCAGTAAAAAGTACATGGGATGGGGAGGAGATTTTTAGGTTCAGTGGTAAATGTGTAGTTGGTGGTGTACAGTCATTTAACATTAGGGAGATAGGATGTATGGTTTATAGCGTATTGTCATATAACAAGCGTTCTGAGAACCCCAACATCTCGCCTTGCGGGGTCATCCGCCAAAGGTACAGCAGTATTGAAAGCATACATGTAGAGCAAACAATAAGGTCTGGAATAGGTGATGTGGTACAGACAATAATGTCTGCAATAGATTATCTGGTACAGGCAATAACATCAGTCCCATGTGGGATTACTGGCAAAAGTTAATCCCAAGATGGATAGGTCAGTGCCGTCGGATTACTGGTACATAGGGCAGTCCAGTGTGAGATTACTGCTGGATAGTTCAGTCCCATGTGAGATTACTGCTGGATAGGCCAGTCCTGTGTAGGATTACTGCTGGGTGGACCAGTCCCATGTTATTACTGATGGATAGTCCCCTGTGGGATTACTGCTGGATAGGCCAGTCCTGTCTGGGATTACTGCTGGATAGATGAGTCCCGTGTGGGATTACTACTGCATAGGCAGTCCCGTGTGGGATTACTGCTGCATACGGCAATCCTGTGTGGGATTATGGCTGAGGAGGCCAGTCCCGTGTGCGATTACTGCTGGATAGGGTACACCTGTGTGGGATTACAGCAAATAGGTCAGTCCCATGTAAAATTATGGCTGGATAGGTCAGTGCCATGTGGGATTACTGCTGCAAATTGCAATCCAGTGTCATATTACATCTGGATAGGTCAGTCCCATGAGAGATTACTGCTGCATAAGCCAGTCCCGTGTGGAATTACTGCTGGATAGGCCAGTCCCATAGTTGTGGGATTACTGCAGGATAGGCCAGTCCGGTCTGGGATTACTGCTGGATAGGTCAGTCCCGTGTGGCATTACTGCTGGATAGGCCAGTGCCATTGGGATTAATGCTGGATAGGTCAGTCCTGTTCATATTTAATGTCATATTTCTTAAATAGCACATGCACATCTTTGAATCACATTGAACTTGGGTAGAAAGTGTCAAACTCATCCAATGAAAGCTGACAGCTTCAGAAAACTTTCCATGTACACCTTTTCCATGTACAGGTGTACATGTATATACATGTACATTATTATTGGCAGATTAAGACAAAACCCTCAAAATTTGAACAAAAATTAATATTTCATCTCCTAAATATCACAGGTACATCTTCTAATCATAAGAAACATCTGTACCAAGTTTCATAATCATTCAATGACAGCTGACAACTGCAGCAAATTGTGGTGTACAGATGTACATGTGCACTTCAGCTAAACGCAAAATTCATTCATTTGCCATAATTTGGAGAAAAATTAATATTTCTTGTCAAAAATAGCACAGGTACATTCTCTAATCATAAGAAACATGTGTACCAAGTTTCATAATCATCCAATGACAGCTGACAACTGGAGCAAACTTACCATGTACATGTATATGTATACATGTAGAGGCCTACATGTACAATTTACCTAAACAGAAAACTCATTCATTTGTCATAATTTGGAGAAAAATTAATATTTCTTCTCAAAAATAGCACAGGTACATCCTCTAATCATAAGAAACATGTGTACCAAGTTTCATAATCATCCAATGACAGCTGACAACTGCAAGAAACTTTCCAAGTACAGATGTACATGTGCACTTCAGCTAAACGCAAAACTCATTCATAGGGATTGTAACATTAGAGCACCCCAGGGGTAGTACCCCCAGGTGGCATACCCACCCCCCATATTTTTTTTATTTTTTCTATATTTTTTCTAATTTTTCTAGATTTTTTTTTAACTTGCTAAACCAAAAACCTTATCATTTCCAGGCAGGGGACACCGACACCGACATCCTCTTTCCCCCCTCACAATATCTCCCCTTTACTTCGTAAGGCGAGATAATAAACAATACATTTTCATAGTTGGAAGAGGAATGGAAAGTCATGCTTACAAAAAAATCGTTTTCTAGGCATATTATAATTTATATATACATATTTTTGTATTAACTTACATTAACCTTCAATTAGAAATAAGCTAGAGGATATATAACATCCAAAATATTCAAAAGTCTTAAGAATATTTGGACTTTTGAATTTGTCAGATCTGCCTCAAGTAAAAATTTAATTCAATGACAATCTGCAGGGACTATTTGATGAGGTGAGCTGTAGACATGCCGGCATATTTCCTGCTTTGATCCTTTGCTGTTTTGAACAATTACAGCTTGAATGCTCCCACTGGTTTCATTCGTGCATGGACACAGATCCCCATATGTTCCACCTTCAACAGGGTCTATTTTTATTCAGACTGATCTTGTGGTAATTCTCTTGACATAAGTTCTGTAATTCACATTTCTTGTCATACACAGTTATTCGAGACTATTCAGGCTTTTTTTCTTTTCTTGTGGGCTGGCAACTCTAAATTTTGTCGTTTTTATACTTTACCAATCTCAGTAAACTCAGATATACATGTAATATCACGGAATATTATATCTGAATTCAGCGCTATGTTAGTCCCGAGCGAATTTGGAACGACATTTGTTAGCCAATCAGGTGGCTAGCTTGGTGAAACAATTTCAAAATCACGCCAACAGTAATTACACACAGTAGCACGTGGACTAATACATGTATATAAACATTACTGGGAAACAGTATCCAAATATGGCATCATTTCCAGATAGTGTGCATGGTAAACCCTAAAGTCTGGCTTTGCTAGGGGGTAGAAAATATCAAAAGATTGTGCCGTGGGAAGATGTTAATCTCTGTGAACTAAATGTCAATCATTGTCAGAGAAAAGAGCAGAAATTGTCGTGATTGGCTTATTATGGGAGCTCATAGAATATCAGCGAACATTTCGCACAAAGTTTTCATAGCGTTATGTCTAGATGGTATTCCCCTGATTTACCATCTTGGTTTACCTACATGTACATGTAGATTGATACTTCATCTGATGAAAACTTGAAAAAAACTGAGTTTTATACTTCATTTGATGAAAACTTTAAAAACTTTTGGAGACATCTTGCGCGCCTTTAAAATTGAGTTTATTGAATTTGGAAATCGAGTAGATGAAAACTTTTTGTCAAGAGTAACCCCTGCTCACATGTATTTAAGACAGCGTATGATAAGTCCGTCAATCCATGCGAAGACAAGATGCCAGAGATATAGGACTGGAGGGAGGAGGAGAGCCACACACAGCCAGCAACAGACCACGATCAGAGCCATAAATAACCCAAACTCATGTAGAGCCGGGATCTGTGAAAATAAACACACAATGGTAAACATGTACCAAGCAATTAGTTGTTATTAAGACAGAATCTATTCAATCATCCCCCAGTATAAGGGTGCTCAATACTCCAACCAGCTTGGTTTTCTAGATTTTCCAGAAGTGCATCAGCACAAGATTAAGTCAGATGAAATCACTGAATTACAATCTAGCTGATAATCACATTGGACTATGAATATTACCAATTTAGCAGGATTATATTCGCTCGTCTTATGTTTGCCTTGGTGATTCGCAATGGAAACAGAAAATCCAGTAAACGCACATCACTCTAGTTACAAGAGTATCTTGAAAATGCTGTTGTTTTTTATTTATTATGTCAAATTTAATATGGAAGCCCAATTAATAGGGAATTTGTCAGGCTATTACAACCTCCAATAAAGAAATTTCTCCCATTGGCTGGGTGTTCTTCCAATGAAAAGGTCGGATATATTGTTGACAGTATGTAGAGACCAAAGAAATGTTTTCAAACTGGGTGATATCCCTTGGTGGACTGGAGGTTCTGTGAAGATCCATGAACACAAACTCACTGTTGATGCAATATTAGCAGCGAAGGCAGCAGCAGTAGTGAATGATGTGAAAAACGTAGCTTTTCCAGCAGTCTTTATGGTGTAGAGTAGTCTCCCTTTAATTCGGTCCATATGCTGTGATTGGCGGAATGTGTTGACAAATACAAACACATCATCAACGCCTAATAAAATATACAAGCAAATAATTTTCCAACATATACTTAGGAATTATTTGGATGATTTCTTTAAATTTGAATCTCCAAAAATGTAATTTCATTTCATTGAAAATAATCTATATGTAGATAGTAACACATACGGTATGACAAGCCAAGACTAAATGTTGAGCTTAAAGTCATTCTGTAAGTGTGTGAATCTAATCCAGTGTGAATTCTATAATAATTCGAGCACTATACAATCACACTCAAAATTGGGGTTGAACTTGCTCAAACAAATTAAATACACTGAATTTGGGAGTAATGGTCTCGAAACATGCTGTTTATGTACGATTCTATCGAATTTCTGTACCAATAAATTCAATCACAATTTGGTCATCATTTCTGGGTGAGAAAATAATTCCTGGGAATAAATAATAAGAGTATTACAGTTAAATTTGACTCAACATGGGAAAATATCAGTCAACAGAGCTAATGCCCATATACCTACCAATACCAATAACCACAAAGGCTGCAGCTCCATTAAGAATTCCCAGTGCCTGGATGTCAAACGCAACACGGTAGAAGAAGAAAGCTAGAGGGAAACTCAAGAAAATCGCCATCATTCCCCAGAAAGTCAGCCATATTGAAAACGAGGTGAGAATGAAGACAAAAAGCCAAATAAATATGAAGGCATATCTGGCCAGCCAGAAATCACTCCAAAACGTCGTCTCCACCTCATAGTCAAATAACTCGTTTCCTCCATACAACACCTTGACTTTACTGAAAGGCAATGAGAGGAAAATATTAATACAAGGAAGAGCTCACAGACTTTGATAAGTAGATGTAATCAGGCCATACTGACATTCATAGATAAGCAAAAAAAAGAACCTGTATCAATGAAACAGAAGGAGTGGGGGCAAAGAAGGAGGGGTCAGATTTCTTGTGTTCTGGTATGTCAGCTCATTAGCCCAACACATTTAAAATTTTGAGGCATAATAGGTAAATTTTGCATCCTGTGCCAAATGTGCCAAACTGGCCTTATAATAAATAACCCTTGCATTTTCTATTCATTGGCCTGATATTTCTGTGAATCAGAACAGTTACTATAGCCATAAATCTGACCCCCTTCCACCATGAGTCACCCTTTGTTGTGAGTGACATTACTTTGTTGCTTACCTCTCCCCTCTCTATATTCATTAAAACGATTACAATGTAAGTCACAGGTACTGAGATAATATTACTCAGCGAATTTTTAACAAGGACGTCCAGTGATACAGTAGCAGGGAAAGTACTATAGACCATTAACTAATTCTTGGACAGAAATATCCAAAACACATACACATGTACATGTAGCACATACACGTAGAAGCAACATGCCACTAGGAAATGAACATGAGGTCATTAACAGTCCAGACCAAGATGTTATAAATGGGTATAGGAGTTTGGATGCATAGCATGGAGTTATGGCTTGCGAAATGCAAACCCAAGCCACATCTCAAGGCATGGTAAAATGTATATCTGCATACCAAATTTGACAAGAATCCGATAAGAATCCTCAAGTCATTGCCCGGAAACCAAATTTAGATTTTGCCACCAGCTGGCATGAGATATAGGCGCAAGTGGGCGACAATTGCAATTCCAAGCGACATCTCATGGCATGGTACAAATTTGAGCAGAAGGAGATAAGCCATTCTCAAAAGGAATCCAAAGGAACATCTCATGGCATGGTATATTAATTATAATTACACCTTATATAAGATAGACGAGTTTTGATTGGTTCTTAGCCGGGGCATTTACGACAAATTCTCATCCACAAGTCATTCTCACGCGACTGTCAGGGGCAGCGGGAAATTTGCCTTCCGTTGCCTTGGCAGCGGGGTATTTGCCTAAAAGTATTTGCCGAATTATCCCGCCGCCGAATTATCTCCCCTGATGACGATCTTCGCCGTCTTGTTTGTAAACAAACATGGCAGCGTCCACAGACGACATATTTGGAGCGTTCGCTGTCGATGAGATCGACTCGTTTCTGAGTAGCAACAATCCTAGAAACACAGAAAATCTTTCTGTCTTCATCTATGCTTCTCTTTACCACATGCAGTGTAATTATACAGATATATCAGGCTTCGGGGGTGTATTTGCGATATATCCCGGTCTCGACCATGGCAAATTTCTATTATCTCGACCGTGATATATCGCAAATACACCCCCGAAACCTGGTATATCTGTATATAAATACCAAATTTGAAAAAAATATCTGATGAGCAGTTCTCAAGTTATCATCTGGAAATGAATTTAGGATTTTGCCATCAATTGGCACTGGTCACCTGTTGGTGAAAGTAGGCGAAATGCAATCCCCAGCAACATGTCATGGAATATTCATAACAAATTTCAGAAGGTGAGTGGTAATCAAGTTATTGCTCAGAAACAAATTTTCCCACTAGGTGATGCAACCATCTCTAGGCATTTGTAGGCCTAAGTGGTTGAAATGCAATCCTCGGCAACATCTGATGACATGCAATTTGCATACCAAATTTCAAAAGAATCCGATGAGCGGTTGTCAAGTTGTTGCCTAGAAAAGAATTTCAGACAGACAAAAGGGTGTTCGGATGGATGCACTGACAAGCAGATGGATGGACGAACAATTGAAATCCGGTATACACGTACACCCCTACTATGTATGTGGGTATAAAAAGTGAAAAGGTATCCACATAGTGGCTAAATAATATATAGTCCTCACGAGTATGAGGGCTATAGGTCGGCCCCAGTCACCTCCAGCAAGGGTTTTAGATAATTTTATTACGAATCACCCACCCCTGAAACTGCCGTACATCTAATCTCTATCCCCTCCTGCGCACTATTTTAAAGGTTATACCAAATGACTCTATACTACTTTGCATTAAAACATACCCAGTAGTGTTCCAAACAACAAATTAGTATTTTTTCTCGAATAATGTCATCGAAGTGGGTTTTAGGACACGAATAGCACACATGTGGAAGAAAACGTATTGGAGCCATGACCTCTGGTGCATGACGTCACAACCTGATTACGATTGCGCCGTAAACGTCATAGTCTATGACGTCGGACGTTGTTACAAAAGATTCACCCAACTTTAGGAGTTCTAGCGTGATGTCGCTGACATTTTGACGTCACAACATGCATTTGAACGAGATCGTAATCAGGTTGTGACGTCACAGGTCAAGCGATCACAGCTTTCGCCGTTTTGAAAGGGGCGTGAAATTGTCGCATTTTACTGCTGCTATTTCCAACCTTGGGCAGTTTGAAAACATACAAAAATGTAAAACAAGTCTATATAATCACCTCTACAACAATTTAGCACAAAAAAGTAGCAGATTTTGAGACCATTTTGTATAACCTTTAAAATCTTGCGCACTATTGTGAAATAGTGACGCATATATCGCCGTCTGAATTTTCCAGTCGAAAACTTCAACTCTCTACGTGCCATCATGGTGATGTCACTCTATATGTGTATATGGGCCGTTTGCAATTGAACATGGCGCGTATAAAGCGGAAGTTGTCGACTGGAAAATTCAGACGGCGATAAATTCATTACTATTTCATAATAGTGAGCAAGATTTTAAATTAGTGCGCAGGAGTGGAAAGAGATTAGATGTACGGCAGTTTCAGAGGTGAGTGATTCGTAATAAAATTATATAGAACCCTCGCTGGAGGTGACTGGGGCCGACCTATAGCCCTCATACTCGTGAGGGCTATATTTTATTTAGCTACCACATAGCTAAACCTGTGGGGAAACATTATGTAAAGTTGTGAAAATAAATGTCAGATGCCGTTTTTGTCCATTGGGGTTTTCGTCCATGTTTTCTCTGTTCGCTATGGCTTTTGTGCAAATCCCCCCCAAAATGCTGTACTGTTCTCCTATTGTTCATCAGAGGGGAGGGAAAACATTTTGTTGTGATACAGATCACTTTCATTGTCAAGTTGGATGGATTCATTTCATGCACACCTAATATTTCTTAAAGTTGTTTCATACATTTATTCAGAAGATATAGCAAGTAAAAATTGGTTTAATATTCAGTGTATCATTCGAAAATAAAGCCTCTGTATACTATAAACGTGGATCTATAAGATTCACTGATGATAGTGGCGGCACAAATGAATATCAAACTACATGTACATTTGCTGCATCTGTGCATTAAATTTTGCTGAAAGCCAAAGAAACTGCCATACTCCGACAATTTGGACAGAAGTATGCCTTGTTTACCTCCGGAGATGGCAATTAAGAGCGACATCTCCCGAGAATGTCACTTTGATTGTCCAGAGTCAATACAGGATGAATGCTTACTGTAACTTGTAGCATTGTTTTTACATCACTATCTTTTGAGGAATGTATGTAGTCAGACTAGGAGAGAGAGAGAGAGAACTAAGGTTTATCGTCGCGTTCTGTAGTCAAACTATAGCTCTGTACATGTATGTGTACCTGGTGGAAGCTGCAGACAGGACATCAACGTAGGACACCAAAAACTCCTTGTACTTCTCAGTCTGATCATCCTTACGATCCTCAGTACTTCTATAACCTGGTCATGACAAATGGGCAATATATAGTGTACAGTAATGACATGTATGGTAGGCCTACCTTAGCTTTGGTGAGGAAGTTACCAAGGTAATGACATGTATGGTAGGCCTACCTTAGCTTTGGTGAGGAAGTTACCAAGGTAATGACATGTATGGTAGGCCTACCTTAGCTTTGGTGAGGAAGTTACCAAGGTAATGACATGTATGGTAGGCCTACCTTAGCTTTGGTGAGGGAGTTACCAAGGTAATGACATGTATGGTAGGCCTACCTTAGCTTTGGTGAGGGAGTTACCAAGGTAATGACATGTATGGTAGACCTACATGTACCTTAGCTTTGGTGAGGGAGTTACCAAGGTAATGACATGTATGGTAGACCTACCTTAGCTTTGGTGAGGGAGTTACCAAGGTAATGACATGTATGGTAGGCCTACCTTAGCTTTGGTGAGGGAGTTACCAAGGTAATGACATGTATGGTAGGCCTACCTTAGCTTTGGTGAGGGAGTTACCAAGGTAATGACATGTATGGTAGACCTACCTTAGCTTTGGTGAGGGAGTTACCGAGGTAATGACATGTATGGTAGACCTACCTTAGCTTTGGTGAGGGAGTTACCGAGGTAATGACATGTACATGTATGGTAGGCCTACCTTAGCTTTGGTGAGGGAGTTACCGAGGTAATGACATGTATGGTAGGCCTACCTTAGCTTTGGTGAGGGAGTTACCAAGGTAATGACATGTATGGTAGGCCTACCTTAGCTTTGGTGAGGGAGTTACCAAGGTAAATGAAAACCCGAGTGGTTGAAGTCTCACGACATTGAAACAAATGATTCGGCTTGGAACTGTAACGTTCAATATCTGGCATGAACAGCAATCTCAAGGGAGATCCAGTGGCAATTAAGGTACATGTACATACAATTACCGAATTTGTCTTAATCTGGTCCGATTTTTTCAGAAGTTATTGTCCAGAAACTAAATTTTAACTTTGCATGGAAAACAGTCCAAAGAGAGATCTCGATACATGGAGGATGAGCAGTTCTAATGATCCATTCGGTAGCTCAATGATCCTGATAGCTGACTGGATGTTTATTCACACAGTAAAAAAAAATTTCTTGAATTTTCTTAAATAAGAAAAATAATGTATTGACTTTATACATGTAACAGACTAAATGAGTACATACATGTAGATGATGAAGCAAGAATATTTGGTTGAACTGGATTTATTCAAAGAACTCTTCAGTTGCTTTCTAATAAGTTTATATCTGATTAGTCCAAATTCAGCAGAAAACTATAAGAGATAAATCCTCTTACTAGAGAAAAATGTTCTGACATTTTCTAAGTTCATAACTCTTGCCTGAAAAATAATTTCTTAGCTATAATAAATTGATTCTTGAGCAGGCTCGAGTTACGAACTAAGAATATTAATGAAGTTTTCTTTGAAAGACATCGCTGAATGCACAAAAGTTCCCACAGAATCCATTCAGGAACTAATTTAAACACTTCAAAAGTGAGACTAAGCAAGTGTAGGCCTTATGGCAAGCCAAAAAAGAATTTCCCATATCAGAAATTGTCACTGAATTTCCGATATCGGAAAAGAAAGCTCTAGAAACTTTACTTAAACTAGAATTGCAATTTCCGATATCGGAAACTCAGTGACAATTTCCGATATCGGAAATTGAATTTCTGATATGGGGAATTGAATTTCCGATATCGGAAATTGTTTCCGAATTTCCGATATCGGAAATTGCAATTCTCGATATCGGAAATTGAAGGACATCGGAAATTTTAATTCCGATATCGGAAATTTCAAATCCGATATCGGGAATTCAATTTCCGATATCGGAAATCCTCGAATAAAAAACACTTTGGCTTGCCATAAGGCCTACATGTTCCATAAAGATATTTAGATAGTATATGTATAGCTTCATTGTCCCCCGCTACTTAGTAGGGGGGGGGGACTTAGAAACACCGGTGTCCGTAATTCCGTGATTCCGTAATTCCGTAATTTCGTGATTCCGTGATTCCGTAAGATTTTCTTGTCCGGACAATAACTCGTGAATGATTCAACCGATCAACTTCAAACTTGGGGTGTGCCTTGACATCGGCGAGAGGACGGTTGGGATTGTTTTTCAGCAATGTGCGTAATCCAATATGGCCGCCGTCAGCCATTTTGGATTATAAGCAGTTCGATCTTAGATTTTCTTGTCCGGACAATAACTCGTGAATGATTTAACCGATCAACTTCAAACTTGGGGTGTGCCTTGACATTGGTGAGAGGGCGGTTGGGATTGTTTTTCAGCAATGTGCGTAATCAAATATGGCCGCCGTCAGCCATTTTGGATTATATGCAGTTGGATCTTAGATTTTGTTGTCCGGACAATAACTCGTGAACGATTTAACCGATCAACTTTAAACTTGGGGTATATGCCTTGACATTGGTGAGAGGACGGTTGGAATTGTTTTTCAGCAATGTGCGTAATCTAATATGGCCGCTGTCAGCCATATTGGATTATAAGCAATTGGATCTTAGATTTTCTTGTCCGGACAATAACTCGTGAACGATTTAACCGATCAACTTCAAACTTTGGGTGTGCCTTGACATTGGTGAAAGGACGGTTGGGATTGTTTTTCAGCAATGCGCGTAATCTAATATGGCCGCCGTCAGCCATATTGGATTATAAGCAGTTGGATCTCATCCGGACAATAACTCGAGAACGATTCAACCGATCTACATGTACTTCATATGTGGGAAGTGCCTTGACATTGTTGAGAGGAGGATTAGGATTGTTTTTCAAGGACATGCTTGATCCAATATGGTCACCATCAGCCATACTGGATTTCATTGGATTTTAAGCAGTTTGATCTTGTCCGGACAATAACTGGAGTACGATTCAACTGATCTACTTCAAACTTGGGGAGTGCCTTGACATCGGTGAGAGGACGGTTGGGATTTTTTTCAGCAATGTGCATAATCCAATATGGCCGCTGTCAGCCATATTGGATTATAAGCAGTTGGATCTTAGATTTTCTTGTCCGGACAATAACTCGTGAACGATTTAATCGATCAACTTCAAATTTGGGATGTGCCTTGACATTGTTGAGAGGACGGTTGGGATTGTTGTTCAGCAATGTGCATAATCTAATATGGCCGCCATCAGCCATATTGGATTATAAGCAGTTGGATCTTGTCTGGACAATAACTCGAGAATGATTCAACCGATCTACTTCATACCTGAGGAGTGCCTTGACATTGTTGAGAGGAGGATTAGGATTGTTTTTCAAGGATGTGCTTAATCCAATATGGCCACCATCGGGCATACTGGATTTCATTGGATTTTAAGCAGTTTGATCTTGTCCGGACAATAGCTGGAGTACGATTCAACTGATCTACTTCAAACTTGGGGAGTCCCTTGGCCTTAGTGAGAGGACAGTCATGTATTATGTTTTATGAATGTGCATAATCCAATATGGGTGCCATCCGCTGTATTAGATTATGTTAAGCTCATCAGCGATATCTCCATTTTCAAATCTCACTCTTATTATGATATGAGATATCATCGACAAAAAAAATCGACCATAGAGGTCCATGGCCCCCGCAGCAGCAGTGCCAGTTATGGTGGATGTAATCCACCATAACTGGTGCTGCTAACGGGGGACATGGACCTCTATGGTCGATTTTTACACTTTAGCATACTCCATTATCTTAATCGGCAGATTATAAATGCAGTGGTTTGGCCACTTACATGTTTATAAATCTGTAGCTGGCCATTGTACACCAAATTTCCCAGTGATCATTTCAATGTTGTGCCATGATTGAATGACAGCAAGTTACATGTTGATCGATCAAAATACTTTTTTTCTGGAAAAATACCCATGGTGCCTTGAACATGTAAGGATATTCAATGTGTGTAAGTCAACTCACCTTTCAGTGGAGCACCAAATATTACCTCCGTCCGTATTATACGACTCTTCAGACTCGTGCTGTTTATGTTCTCATCAACGAAGTAATAGAACTGCTTGTGTGTCATGGCTTCCTTCAGAGCACTCTTGATATCCACAATATTTGACCCCATACCATCATTACGAATCTTCCCATTTGAGTCAGTGGAGGGATAAAAGTAGGTCATGAGCGAGTTCAATGGGGTGCAGCCCTTGTAGTGCCCTGCCATAGCCCCTCCCTGGTTAGGCAGACAGGGGTCTTTAAAGCAGTGATCTGTGAATCCTGGGTGGTTGATTATTTTCTGCTCCACATTATGTACGGTCTCCAGACGTTCACGGGTGAACATGTTCCCCGGATCCTCGTCACCCATGGCCATGAAGAGGACTTGGAGTTTCCATCGTGGACACTGCTGAGGCACTATGCATCTACTCAAATGACAATATGCTGACCTGCGCTGACGGGCATGATGGGAGATCAGATTAAGCTTGGACGAATGTAGAATTTCATCACCATTCATAAACTTTCCTGCAGACCGACGGAACTCTTTGTGCATACTTCTGAAGTTATTCTTGAAAAATTCATTTTTGATATCTAACTGAGAAAAATGAGTTGAATCTCTTTTCTGCCTACTTTGAGCATGAGCTGTTTCTAAAATGCTTTGTATCCATGGCAACTGATTTTCACTGTGACCTACTTGTATACTTTTACTGGTGTGACGCTTGAAGCGCTTGGTCGGGTATCTTCGTGACTTGGCCTGTTGAAGTGCATGGTACTGTTTCGACGCCTTATGATTAGGGATGGAGAAGGCGTCAACAGACGTGTCGATCACAGGAGCCGGTTTATAGATGAGCACACTATAGCCACCCAGGCCTAGTGATAGAGCCATCACAAATAAAAGTGTGAAAATTGATAAAGTAACTAAAATTGTTGTTGTCCTTTTGCCATCGCGCTTAACCAACTGACATGGGCTGAATAATCCATCTGTTCCAGAGCTTATATTGCCAGTCCCTACAGCGTTGAAATCGGCATCATTTGACATGCTGTTTGTTAAGTAGGACTGGTTATTACTGTCATTTGATGCTGCATTTCCCGCACTGATCAGCTCTACATCTGTGTCCAGCCTGGAATAGGGCTGATCACCACTCCCACCAAAGTTCCACATGCTCGGCATGATGCTTCCAGGAATTGGGCCTGCACTATACAAAACAAGAGACAAGTGCATACACTGCTACATGTAAACCTTCTCATATAGATGGCTGTAAGTGTAAGCATTAGTAATTGAACTATCCGTCATTTGGAGGCCATGTGGCACCTGATCTCCTAATTTTAAATGAATAGATTCTCGATGTACCTGTATTGATGAAGAGGCAATCATGATATACATCAATTCACTATGTACAGTCTGGAGAACCAAACATTCATTTGCAAGAGTAAATGAAACGAGAGATCCTGAAGGATCTGAAGGATCTTGGCGCCCACCATTGTCTGATAATTGTAAGCTAATGACAAGAGGATCTTTTTGTCCATTGTTACTAAGAACAAATGATTCATTTGTAATTTTGTTTGCAGAATTTCAAATTTGAACGAAAAAGATCGAAAAAGGGACACTGGAAAACACCAAGATATGACCTTTCTAAAGTTTCAGGAGTTTCAAGATTTCTAGAAACTGCACTTGATGTCGGTTGTTATAGTACAAGTGAAATGATCAAAGTTGGTCTGAAGGTGAAAGTCCGGAGGATCCTTCGTCTTCGTTTTGTAGTATTTTTTGTTTTTTTTTTGCAAGTACCATCATTGGGTACTGGGATCTTTTCAGATACCATGCTCGAAAATAGTAAGATGGTACAAAAATTAATACTGAAGGCATCCGGTCCGTGCAGTAATGTTGAAACCTTGAAAGTGTCTGAATCCTGATTATCTCCCTTGAATCAAAACACGCAGTAGTCTACAGTTGTCGAGTTGTGACGTTGTGTCACAAGAGTCAGTGACGTCCCTTCGTGTTGCCGACCCATCAGCAGACAAACGGTGAGGCTGGGCAGTTCACTTGCAACGGCATGGACTAAAGTAAACTGATTTAAAATTTGAAGAAATACATTTTAATTCGGAATCATTTTAACTCCTTGCGACAGAAGGTGACGGTATGCATATTCTCTTTAGTCAATACATAGAATATGCCCCACAGTTTGATCGTCCGACTCTTGAGATGCAATTTCACAACTCGAGTATCCCGTATTAATTTGAAGCGTAACTTGTATTTTCAAATCAGACCAAAAAATTATTTTGCACAACTAGGCCCCATGTGGGACGTGTGTACCAAATTTCAGAAAGATCCATGAAGTAATTTCTGAGAATTCACGATAACAATGTTTCAAGGGGAAATTCAAGATGGCCACCTGGCGGCCATATTGGATATTCGAATCGGACCAAAAAAAAGATATCTTGCACAACTGGGCCACAAGTGGAACCTGGGTAACAAATTTGAGAAAGATTCATGCAGTCCTTCCTGAGGATTCACGATAACAACATATCAAGGGGTAATTTAAGATGGCCGCCTGGTGGCCATATTGGATTTTCGAATCGGACCAAAAATGGTATCTTGCACAACTAGACACCAAGGGGAACCTGTGTACCAAATTTGAGAAAGATCCATACAGTACTTCCTGATAAATGACGATAAAGTTTCATGGGAAAATCCAAGATGGCTGCCTGGTGGCCATATTGGATTTTCGAATCAGACCAAAAAAGGTATCTTGCACAACTAGACCCCAAGGGGAACCTGTGTACCAAATTTGAGAAAGATCCGTTCAGTAGTTCCTGAGAAATCACGATAACAAAGTTTCAAGGGGAAATCCAAGATGGTCGCTTGGTGGCCATATTGGATTGTCGAATCGGACCGAAAAAGAAACCCGTGTACCAAATTTGAGAAAGATCCATGCAGTAGTTCCTGAGAAATGACGATAACAATGTTTCATGGGGAAATCCAAGATGGCTGCCTGGTAGCCATATTGGATTTTCGAATCTGACCAGAAAAGGTATCTTGCACAACTAGACCCCATGAGGAACCTGTGTACCAAATTTGAGAAAGATCCGACCAGTAGTTCCTGAGAAATCTCGATAACAAGAATTGTTTACGGACGCACTGACTAACTTACTGACTGACGGACCACGGACGAAAAGCGATTTGAACAGCCCACCATCTGGTGATGGTGGGCTAAAAAAGGGTTTCTGACCAGTTAACGGTGCAGAATGCACATAAAAAATCAACCTGTAAAATTGTTTATTAAAAGATCAGCTGTGCTTGAATCAGGGGTATAGTGCCTGTTACCTGGGTACCTGATACACAGATGGTAACAGGTAAAGGTCATCCCTCGACTATGTGTGTAAGATTTCCAGAAAAGTCATGTCGTCTAATGCCATAATAATCACAGGTACATGTAGCACAGATAACTTCCATGTGGTTCTGAGCATCTTCGCAGAGATTGAAGAAATATCAATGGTGTTTACATGTATGTCCGAGTCTTTTCTTGCCTGAATTCACAAATCGACCCAGCGCAGAACAGCTTTTACATGTCCCAGTAACTCAAATGCTACCTGCCAAAGAGTTTTGTTTCTTCAATGTCTGTCAAGAGCATGGTAGGTGTTTTGGGTCCAATCAGATTCCCTTCTCATCTATTTCAGCTTGTTAAACTGAACTTAATTGAGGTAAAGCCATGTTATCAATTAGTTAAAGAACTATGCACATACATGCACTTCATGCCATTATTTCTCTGAAAACTCGGAGGTTGATGGTTTTTACCCCGAGTCTGCCATTTTGGCCTCGGGTATTGTCGTCACCATGTACGCCCGTCCATCCATATGCCTGACCGGACATCCAGATGTCCGTTACCGCATTCTAGGCAAAACCGCTTGACACACAACGACCAAATTTTGAAGGGTACAAGGTTCTTTAAGTCGATATGAAAATAAAAGTTATTTACTATTTTGTTTAAAATATGCTTTTATGCCCCAAAATAGTTAGACAAACTATGACGGACAATGTTAAACAAATGGGGAGGAAACCCTGTCCATCTTTGTTCGTCCGACATTTGAAAATGCAACAATTATGAATACCACGAACCAAACAGTGCTTAGGTACAGAGAAGAAATAACTGTGTATCACTATAAGTGTGTATTTCGATGGTCTGCTCTGAATATGCCGAAAATTTACTTATTGTGTCGGACGAACGAGGATGGACAATGTCCGACGAACACTGGCAGGCAACGAAGACGGACACTGCATTTTGGTAGTGTACAGCTAAAGTTAGTAGATGGGATGGAAGCATAAAATTTGGGGCATGTGTCACCCATCACACAAGCCTGGGCGAATCACAAACCCCATGAAATATTACTGCTAATAAAGTTAACTAGAGGTTCCGCTTTGACCCTTGAGTTGCCGCTCCGGCATGAAGTCTATGCTGGTTGTTTTTTTAAGCAAAAACATACGTCTCCCCCAACCTCCCACCTTGCCTTGAGTGGGCACATAATTTAAGGGAAAGTGCTATAAAATGAATGTAGCAATAAGTATCCTAAACAAAGCTGCGCATCTAAAAATATTAATTACAAAGAGGCGATTTTCATTGTTGCAGTATTTCCCAGTCATGCCAGTGAGGAGTCGGGATTTACATGTATATAGCAATGAGTGGATTGCCGCCATCTACAGCGTCCAACCGATGTGGAATACATGTAATTGTGAAGCATCAACTATTTCGAAACTGATCACATTATAGGAAAGATGCAAAACATACAAGAGCCACACCTATAGTATACATGCTGTACCGTATAGAAGTTTCATGCATCTGCCGTCATTAGTTTTCAAGATATGGAGTGAACAAAAATTGGACAGACAGATAAGCACATTTTGCATGGACCCACGCAAGCACTAGCTCACACCAAAACCTAATTAGATCATAAGGCCATTTCAATGAAGCTTCCATCCAAGTTTGGCGAAATTCCGTGGGGCAGTTCTCCAGATATCTTGCAGACAAGGCTTGTATATACATGTACAACTAGATGGACGGATGGATGGACATGAACGAACGCTCACACACACACACCAAAACCTAATCAGACGAGGGGCTATCCCAATGAAGCTTCCATCCAAGTTTGGTGAAATTCCGTCGAGTAGTTCTCCAGATATCTTGCAGAAAAAGTCTGTATAAACATGAACAATTAGATGGACGGACGGACGATGGACATGGATAAATGCACACACACCCAAACCTAATCAAATGAGGGGGCTATCCCAATGAACCTTCCATCTAAGTTTGGTGAAATTCTGTCTAGTAGTTCTTCAGATATATTGCAGAAAGGGCCTGTATATACGTATACATGTACAAGTACATGGACAGACGGATGGACACCGAACATGGACAAATGCACACACAAACCAAAACCTAATCAGATGAGAGGGCTATCCCAATAAAGCTTCCATCCAAGTTTGGTAACTTCCGTCAAGTAGTTCTCCAGATATCTTGCAGACAAGGCCTGTATATACATGTACCAGTAGATGAACGGAAGGACGGACACTGGACAAGGATGAATGCATGCACACATACAACAAAACCTGATCAAATGAGGGGGCTATCCCAATGAAGCTTCCTTCCAAGTTTGGTGAAATTCCATTCAGTAGTTCTCAAGATATCTTGCAGACAAGGCCTGTATATACATGTACAAGTAGATGGACGGACGGACATCGGACACGGATGAATGCATGCACACACACCTAAACCTAATCAAATGAGGGGGCTGTCCCAATGAAGCTTCCATCCAAGTTTGATGAAATTCCGTCCAGTAGTTCACAAGATATCTTGCAGACAAGGCCTGTATATACATGTACAAGTAGATGGACGGACGGACGGACACTGGGCATGGATGAATGCACACACACACACACAAAACCTAATCAAATGAGGGGGCTATCCCACTGAAGCTTCCATCCAAGTTTGGTGAAATTCCGTCCAGTAGTTCTCAAGATATCTTGCAGACAAGGCCTGTATATACATGTACAAGTAGATGGACGGACGGACGGACACCGGACACGGATGAATGCACACACACACACCAAAACCTAATCAAATGAGGGGGCTATCCCAATGAAGCTTCCATCCAAGTTTGGTCAAATTCCATCCAGTAGTTCTCAAGATATCTTGCAGACAAGCCAAGGGGACGGACAGACATCCATCCAACCAGACAGACATCCATCCAGACAGACAGCACAAACACTAGATGTCTCCCCCCAACATAGTTGGGGGAGACATAATTAAGTTAATTGAAAACAAATAATTGAAGTTGAACCTGTTAGTGTTATTATCTTTTCTATCTCTACAACACTCAAACAAAGTAGTGGCATTTCCAGAAGTTAAAATTTCTTCATATGTACATGTAACTGTATTAAGGGACTTCAACATGAAGTGCCTGTTTGTGACACCTTAGTCCAGATGCCTACAAAAAAATTATTTGTCTCGGCCCATATTATATGGAGTTATGCCTCTTTCAGATGTAATAATCTCTGTTTTTGTGATCTGTAGAACTTTGAATGTACAAGTTATTTCTGCAGATCCGTGTTCGGTACAGCTGCTAAATTTTGTAAACTTATTTATCTAGTTGTATTCTAGATATGCTAGAAACGTATCAAAAAATCATCGTCTCGGCTCTTATTTTATGGAGTTTCGGGAGTAATAATCTTGGATATGCTTGAATGTAACCAGTTTTATCTAAAGAACTGTGCTCAATACAGCTACCAAAGTTTGTTTTAATATGTGCAAATTGTTACAGAGATTACCTCCCTGGTTGCGGGGTAAGGAAGTTATAGATTTCAATTTTATAAAAGAGATAAAAAAATGATACTGGTACACTTTTATTAATTTCAGGGACATACATGTATCACCTGCTTCTCATCAGAATCAGCATTATAGTGAGGTGCCTTATAGTTAGGCTATCTATTTACATATAGGTAGATACGCACTTGTACACATTGTACAACAGGAATAACAAATGTATTAATGTTGTGTGATAACCATGGTTACACCAGGTAGACAGATGTGACTTTATGTACATTGTCAACACTATTAATTTCAATCATGAACATACATGATGTACATGTATACTGGTAATGTCTCACCTTTACATGTGCTATGCTTTTTCTGTCAAAGGTTTACAATGTTTGCTTTCAATTGCAACATGGTATTAATGATAATAAAACAGATTTACAGGTGAGTGATTCAAATTCAACGTGGCTTTCAACAATATTTCAGTCATATCGTGACATGTAAAACACAGACGGACAAATCTATGTTCTTTACATGTACATGCATGGAATCTGCAAGCTACAGGCATTTATTTATTGACTATACATGTACAAGAAGATGAAATGGGCATGAATTAGAAATTGGACCAACCTAGATAACTCTATATTTGAGCTGATAAATACATGTACATGTACTGTAATTGATACAACTGAGCTCGATATAAGTACATTGTACCTCTCAGGCAATCATTAAAATGATATCTTCTAGCTACAACATATGTACAAGACATCTGACTAGCTGCTTTGAAATGGAATATGACCGACTAATGTGACAGACACTACCATGACTACAAGAACATCCAGCATTGTCCAGCCACTCAACAATAGGAGAGTGAGTGTGTGACTATTATTTAACGTCGCTTTCCACACTATTTCAGTCACATCATGAGGTTGGTTCCTAATCCTTTTCACACCCGGAAACCACACGGGTAGTGTCCTATTTCTTTTAATACCCAAACACATGGGCTGGGTCCTATTCTTTTTCACACCCGGGATCCTCACAGGTGCCCCAGTTAGTCGCCTCTTGCGATAAGCACTCTGAGGAGCCTTATTTTTACCATGACCTGGGGTGTCTCAACATAGGATACAACGTACATGTAGCCTCAGAACTTATGGGTGATAATGTAATGTGATACAACAGGTATACATGTACTTCAAATTAAACAGAAAAATAAGAAAACAGTATTAAAGTATAGATCTATAGATTAGTGATTTACATTGGTGATTATAGATCTTGTCAATAAAACATGAGCAGAGCTTACCGTTTGTTCTGTATTATGGAAAGCCCTGTGAGTCACACAGGCGACATTGTCATCATTGTGTCTGCCGGTTTAACAGATCTGATAAACAATAAAAGCATTCACTAATTATTCATAAATTTACACATGCACATGTAAACTTACACAGACAACAGTTAATTCTTACAAGGGTGCAGAGAATGAGTATAATGAATGATGTTTTATTCTAAAAGAACGACCAAATGTTCTTCATGGACCACATTTCATTATCATTAATAATTATTATCCATACCCACAGGCCTTCATGTACATGTAGCTGTTATTTAAACAAGAGCATGATGGGCTTCAATATATGCCAGCACAATCTAAACAAACACAAAAGAAAGAGGAGATTGTCGATGGAATGTATGAAACAGATATTTGGCATCCATGGGAAACATCCACTTCAACGAATATGAAGACGAAGGATTTGCCATACATGTGTATGTCACACAGCAATTATCTTGTTTGGGACTTCAGTGACACACAACCTATAGCCTCTAAAAGGCGAGGCCTAAAAATATAATCTTGTGTTTCCGGTAACATGTACAGCCCACACAATTCACCTCCGCAATCAGCAATTGCCGAGGTACATGTAAATGCTGTGGCATAATCAGTTCACCTCAGCAATATTTAACATGGTGTTAAATAGGGATTATTTTAATATGACATTATTTTTGCCGAGGTCACTTTCCTGAATTGTGTGGACTGCATGTACAAGAGAAGTAGGTTCTGGTAAGTAGGTATTTTTTTTTTAAATTTATTTTACACTGTTCTTTGTACATTTTGAACATATATCATTTATGCATAAATTTTATGAATTAAATATTGTGTATATATACATGTACTATGTAAGTGTTTGAGTTGATTATTTCTCTTCTATCAAATAAGACCATGACCTGAAGAAAAAGAGGTAAATGGCCATTTGGAAAGTCACGTGTGGATTAGCTAAAACACAAATCCATCTATCCATCCCCTAGTTGGTGTGAACCCATGCCAAAGTTTGAAATTGAGGGAATGTTTGTTCTTGATATATCATGTCCACAAGATTTGGAGTTAGTGGCCCATGGCCTCAATCTGCATCTTAGAACTGGAGTTTTTGTTGTTTTACTTGATAGATGATACAAGAAAATTAAAGAGTTCAGCATTTTATGTACATTTAAGAACAACACATCACCAAAGGCTACCAGGTAATCGCATGACGACAATGGTCTAGCTAATCTGTACAGTACATGTATAACAATTAAGCCGGTTTGCCACCATAATGTCAAAAAATAGTAAAAGAATATCGCCAGTCTTATTGGGAAATAGTTTCTTGACATGGTACTTTGAGAATACATGTACAATTACTATAATTGAGTTGATATAATGTTTGAAATTTTCATGTTTTACGAAAAATTCAGCTCGATATCTCGTCGAAAACACATAGAATAGATCACACACTGTAGTGAGTGAGTAGGATTTAACGTCGTTTTCAACATTGTTTCAGTCATATCACGACGGTCACACACTGTAGACCGTAGTAGCTGCCTAGTACAGGATATGTGCTGCATGGTGCAGGAACATTTCCCCTTCGGGCACTTCCCCAACCGGACATTTTCCCTTTCTGGACATTTCCGCTTCCGGACATTTCCTCTTCCCTATAAATTATTGCGTTCATTTGAATGGGTAAAGTTAACAAAAAACTGTTTTTGACATACAATTATTTTTTTTATTATTATTTGTCTTCAGCATTAAGCAAAGTATGACCATATGAGCAGAGTACTTATTAATAAATTATTGACTGCAATGGCACTGTAGTACATTACACATTCTCAGTCCTTTGCTCACATCTGTCAGACTTCACTGTATTTCATTCGGAAAATGTCAGCCGCCACAATTTAAACAAGAGCCCAAGGGGCTTCAATATACATGTACATGTGAAATTACACTGGTCCAAATTTCAAGGTTGCTTAATTGCCTTGGTCCCAATTGGTAGCTAGCAATCCAGAGAAATGTCTAAGATTTTGTGCTTAGGGGAACGTAACATTCATGACACCTTATATTGAATGATAATCTAAAAGGAGCTTAACTCTTTGTAGCTTATAGGTGGCCTTGAAACAAGAGCGGCAGCCTTGAGCTCACATATCCCACAATGAAATTGACAATAGTCAAACACAAGAAAACATTAATTTTCCTTCAAATAGATTCCCTTCAGGTGAGAACATTTTTCATGAAGGAATGTGAAAAAAGTGATATCAAGGTGGACATGTAGAGCGAAAAACACCTTCAGATGAGTTATCTTTTAAATATATTATGTACTTGAACCATAATTCTGGCGCCGCCGCCTGGTAGACATCTCTGAATAATCCAACCTAACAATAGTCAGTTAATTAAACTGGATTCAATTTTGGGGTACTGTGACCTTGACCTTGACCTTGACCTTGGCCTCAAAATGAGTACCTTTTTGCCCTTCGAGTTAGGTATAAAAACTTAAAATAGTAAATGCATGGTTTCTATTTCACACCAATTTATCTGACCTTATCCGTTTCATGCATGTATCAACAAGGAAGGCAACTCCACAAGACAAATATGTAGGGGAGACAACTCTGAATACTCCAACCTAACAATAGTCAGTTAAACTGGACTCAGTTTTGTGGGACTGTGACCTTGACCTTTCATCTCAGAATGAATAGGGTACATTTTTGCCCTTCGAGTAAAGGTATATTTAATGTTTGGTAACCAATCCATTCATTGGAACTGGGGATATCGCACAGACAACATGAATTGCAGGCAAGCACCTAAAAGGTGCGTGGACCCCTCAGCCTGTTCTTATTAGTCAAGTAGGATCAGGGCTGCATCTAGATCCAATTTAGTTCCGGAAAACGTATGGGCGCCCAAAACTCAAATGAAACAAAAAACGAAAGTGTTGTTGTTGTTCAATTTGAAAGGATTTCTGAAGAAACTACTCCTAGAAAAAGCTTCTGGGAGCCTCAATATCGATCCGATTTCATAGCTGGGTATTGAATTTCATGTTAATAAACCTCTGTTTTGTGATTGATCACAGGCTCTTTGTGCCAAAATTCACTAAAAAAAATTGGACCCTCAATAATGAATTACGAAAAGGAATTGGGAGTTTGGGATTGGAACCTGCAAAAAATCCATGGGATACGGATACAGTTTCTGTGATTTATGTACCGTATATAATAGACTTTGTTTTCACGGGAGTGGTGTGCTGGGATTACAGCATACAAGAAAGTGTAGCTTTATCAGTGGCAATTTATGCATTGCACAAGTGTGATAACAAGTTAATGGCATAGAAACACAATGATTGACACAAACCCACCATTATCATTATTTGGGCATAAGCTCCAGGCCTTGTGATTTGTACGGGCCCTGGCGAGTGATTAAAGCACACCTAAAATCGTGCGAGGTGTGTGGTTAGCACACCTAAAATGCACACCTAATTTTTTTTAAGGCGTGTGATACGGTGTTTGAAACGTTAAGGTGTGAATTGAAATAAATGTGTGCTGGCCGAGAATCCATCTCGCAGCAATGTTTCAGGATATCCAGGGGGAACTAATATTTACTGGTTTAGCTATGAAAGATATTGAGGTGATAATAAAATCAAGAAACACTGTTTTAAATTTCTTTTTCTTTTGTATTTAAAATTAACACAATCAGTTAATGAGCCAAAAGCTGAAAACAAGATTGGCAAAATAGAAATAAAACTCTGAAAAACCACAAATTGTAAAAAAAAATGACTAGGACTGGCACATGGCAATTTTTACATCGTCATATTCATCATTCCAATCATTCAATCCATTCACTTGCCTTCAGAAATCTGGAATGTCTGAATCAGTTTCACTTTCCGAACACTCGCGAAGTCCATCGTTGTTACGTGTCTAACCAAGTTTGGCTTTTGCCGTAACTGACATCGGCTACTATTTGCCTCTATCTATACACTTTGTTTGGTTGATCGCTGTGTTTCTGTCACACTTTGCAAAAGGCCAGTACCACCTTATTGCCCGCATTGTTAAAAGGAATGCAAAGTTATCCCTCAGGCTCCTTTCCCACTGACACAGGGCTGTTTTTCTAATTTGTTTCCACGTTTTTAGGCCCTGTGTCAGATGCCATTTCACCATTTCGTTTTCAATCGATTCGATTTATTTCTATACATGGAACATACAGAAATATTAAAAGGTTCATATTAAAAACTACAGGACAAGACAAATGCATATACATACACATACATATAGATACATACATGTGCACACAGATAGAACATGGTACCTTAACAAGGCTATTTGGTCAAACCCAGTGTGAGTAAATACAATTTACCCATATAATCAGTCATGTGGCAGGGATGCAATTTCGTTCCTTTGCTCTCTCGTTAAGCAGTTCATAGAAAAATTGCCCTATTATTGGCGAAAGATGCATTGGTGGGTTAATAAGAAAATAAAAATTTTCCAGATCCGTCAACTTAGGGAAATATTGGCAAATGCTACTTATGTTGTTATAAAATATATCTCTTAGTTTTTCGCCGCTAGGACATTTGCACAGGAAATGGAATTCATCTTCTACTGTTTTGTCGGTTGTTATACATCCCTTGCACAATCTTTTATCTCTGTCTATATTTCTGTATCTACCCGTTTCTATTTCAAGCCTGTGTGCACAAATTCTGAGTTTTGTTAGGGCCTGTCTGAAATTTCTGTTTTTAATGAATTGTAAGTAGTTTGCAATGCAGTAATTTTGTTCTATGTGCTTATAGTGGAGAAGTTTCTCCGACTCTTTCAACTTAAGTTGATAGTATTGTATATATTTTGTAGTTAGTTTATCTTTTACATTTGATGAGATTCTTTTGCGTTTTAAAGAGGAGTGCGGAAGCTCCTCTAACATGATATCATTTTTTTTCATGACAAGATGGGAATAGCTGTGCCATCCAATTCCACTGGTTTGGAGTGATTTGCTACAAAGTACTGCATCCCGAAGTATAGGTCTGTCAGCATTATCTTCAAGATGTGCCATATAATTTAGAACGTTTGTATGAATGTCGACAATAAGAGGAAATCGTCCAAGTTCTCTTTTACATGCGATATTGACTGTATTTTTACCAACTTGAAGATTTAACTTGCAGAACTTTGTATGAACTTTCTCAAATGGTTCAGATTCAGTTAGCATAAAAAATCTGTTAAGGTCGTTGTTTTGTAATTTGGTTAGGAGTTCTGAGCCCCAAATTTCGGAATTGTATAAAATTATTGGTTTGACAAGGGTGTCAAAAAGCTTATTGTATAGTTCAGGTGGTGGATTTAGACCAGAAAATGTTTTGTGTAATTTATACATAGCTTTTAGACCTTTCTTTTCCAAGTCAGTTTTTGTTTGGGAAAAGTTTCCATTAGAATTGAGTGTACAGCCAAGATATGTGTAACTGTCAGCCATATGGATTTCTGTAGAACCAAAATGAAAAGAGTTTGTGTTTACTTTGTTTTTTCTTTTTTGAATAACCATACAGTTTGATTTAGTTGAATTCACAGTAAGATGCCATTTTATACAGTAGTCGTATAGTATATCAAGACAATTTTGGAGACCTTGAGGTGTTTCTGACATGATCAATAAATCATCAGCCCATAAGAGATGAGAAAGACTTTCTCTCTCCAGAGTTACAGGTAGACATGTTTCAGCTGGGAATACCAGATCATCTACAAATAAGTTGAACATAGTTGGACTAAGGTTATCGCCTTGCTTAACACCCTTTTGAGACTTGAAGGCACTCGTAATACCACCATCGATTTGTACTGCTACATTGTTTTGGTGGTACAGAGATTTAATAATATTATAAAATTTTCCACCAATGCCAAGTCTAAGTAACTTTAGTAGGAGGCCATCTCTCCATACACAGTCAAATGCTTTCTGGAAGTCAATAAAGCATAGATATACTTTCTTATTAAGTTTTTGGACATATTTGTTTACAATAGTTTTAAGAATAAAGTGATTATCAGCAGTACGTCTGTTTTTACGGAATCCTGACTGATTGTCAGAGATAAGGTTATTCTCATCCGTGTATTGGTTTAGTCTGTTGTTTAATATGCTGGAAAATAATTTTCCAAGACAACTGGAGATAGTAATACCTCTATAGTTCTTTGCGTCAAGTTTATCTCCTTTCTTATGAAGGGGTTTGATATATCCTTCCGCCCAAGATTGTGGGAGTATTCCACTATCAAAAACTGCGTTGAAAAGTTTTGCAAGGGGTGACAATATGATGTCTTTCCCATATTTCAACATTTCATTTGATATACAGTCGAGGCCGCAAGATTTTCCGATTTTCAAATTTTTTAGGGCCTGGATGATTTCTTTTGTTTTTATATGACTATCCAAAATTGAAGTCTTTTGATTTTTTTCTCTTGACTTTAACTCGCCGAGTAGTTCTTGGGATTGTTGATCTTGATAATTCAGAGTGTCAGAATTGAGCTCTTCGAACATGTCGAAATGTGAAAATAGTTTTTCATTAAAATGTGGTGGAAGATCCAAATCATTTTTATTTTTTTCAATTAAGTTATTTATTATTTTCCAGTATTCTTTAGGATTATCATTTTGTAGATGTTCAAGTTTATTATATATTTCATCTTTAACAAGTTTTTCTTGCTGTTTTTTCTTTTTCTTTAGTTTATTCTTTGTTGTTCTCAATTTAGTTTGCAGATTACTATCATGTGGGTTATCAGCAAGCTGTTTGGCTGTGGTTTTAAATACATTTTGAAGTTGTACAATATCTTTTGAGTTGTTTTTCGCAATTCTTCTCTTTTTAGCCTTGAATGTTTTTTGAGGTTTTGGTGGGGAGACTGTATGTGCTGCGGACAGAAGTATGTTGTTAATGGTTACTATTGCGTTATCGATACTAGTTTTATCAGAATTGATCTGATGATTCATGAAGTTTTGTATTTTTGACTGGGATACCGTTGATAGTAATTCCTGTCTATATCTGACACTGTTTTCTTCAGTTAGATTGTACTTCAGCGGCATGGGGTGCAAAGTTAGATTACTTGTGAAATCTAAGTTATCACTTTTGTTACATTTAAACAGAGTTGATATTGGGCAATGGACTGATTGGTGTGTTAGTACCTTAACATTAATACTAACCACATTATGAACAGTGTTCTGGTGTGCAAGTACATAATCGACTGCACTGTTTCCCAGGTGTGTATGACATGTTAATTTACCCACATAATCGCCTGGAGTTCGTCCGTTTAATATCCGGACACCAGATGCGAGGCAAAGTTCAGTTAGTAATTTACCATGATGTCTTTGGTGTGTACAGTTATCTTGAGAGTGTCTTGCATGGTGAATACTGTCCGAATCAAGTTGGCCCTTGACACTTGTTTCAATGATAGCGATTGGCAGGCTGCCGTGAACGAGCCAATGAAAACGCTCGACAGATCAGCTTACATATAGACTCGGACTGGCACATGGCAATAGATGATATAGAGCCCAGTTTTCGACAGCGCGTGTTGACGATCGGCGGACGGGGCTCAATCGTAAGTTTTCAACCGGTAATGTTTAATTTTACGTTCAAATCTACGTGAATCCGTTTAGATTCACCCGAATGCCCTGTCAGGCGAATCTTCACGGGAATGAATTCGCGGATTCGTGTCAAAATTTGACATATCAAAATTTTGAAGGGGATCATAAAGTATAAGGCGCGCGTTCAAAACGCACCTCAGTGCCTCTTCAGGCGCGTTATGGTGCGCGTGCGCGATCGCGCGCCTCAAATCACAAGGCCTGAGCTCCAGGTATGCAAACTGGTTCAAAATTACCCAGAGTCAGGCTAAATATGGGCTCTCATAATCACTCGTTTTAAATAATTTCCAAGGTACAGTAACATGCAAAAATTTTAGGATAAATCATATGATGTAGAATAGAATGATTTAAAAGCAAAATTGAAGAAAAATGTAACAGGGGTTCGATACTGCAGGGATTCCCTAGCTAAATAATATATAGCCCTCAAGAGTATGAGGGCTATAGGTCGGCCCCAGTCACCTCCAGCGAGGGTTTTAGATAATTTTATTACGAATCACCCACCTCTGAAACTGCCGTACATCTAATCTCTATCCCCTCCTGCCCACTATTTTAAAATCTTGAGCACTATTGTGAAATAGTGACGCATATATCGCCGTCTGAATTTTCCAGTCGTGAACTTCGAATCTCTGCGCCGCCATGTTGGTGACGTCACTGTATATGGTTAACATGGCGCATTTAAAGTGGAATTCGACTGGAAAATTCAGACGGCGATATATTCGTTACTATTTCACAATAGTGCTCAAGATTTTAAAATAGTGGGCAGGAGGGGATAGAGATTAGATGTACGGCAGTTTCAGAGGTGGGTGATTCGTAATAAAATTATCTAAAACCCTCGCTGGAGGTGACTGGGGCCGACCTATAGCCCTCATACTCTTGAGGGCTATATATTATTTAGCTAGGATTCCCCTGCCAGTTATTTCATAATACTTCTGAAATAAAATATGGTTTGTGCAAAAGTTTTCGGATAAATTGATGTGTCAAAATTGAAGAAAAATGTTGTCCTTCATTTAAGGCGACACGAAATTCAAACCTAACAGGTTATTTCCTCTTGTACTTCTGAAATAAAAAAAATGTCACCAACCTGTTAGTTATTACTATATAAAGGAATAAATTTTAGTTGATTCTGCATGTGTGTGTGCAAAAACAATGTACACTGCATCTCATACATATCACATGAAGCTGAGAAGCTGTGGATAGGAAAAAGTCTAATAACATTTAGTGTCCCCGGGGTGGAAAAATCCTCCCGAGGGTAGTGCATAGGTTGAACAAGTGTAGCATCATGTAAGCTTCCAGATAAATGAGAATTGAGGGTCCATCCAATGATAATCTTGAATGGACCAGGCTTTCTTGTATCAGGGAACCTTCAAAAGTCACAATGAAACATGCAACCAAGGGTTCCCGATGGGCATAGATAACAGTGCAAAAGCTAAGCCATCAATAAATAATAAAAAAAAAATAATTAAAAATCATGAAATCATCATAGCCATTTGAAAATCTAATCATTTCATCAGTCAACATTCAGGAAGCTCTCACTAAAGTTTGGTCAGGCCCAGCTTCATAGATCTGCAGATATTCAGCGGACAAGAACATATTGATGGACGGACGGACGGACGTACGTACATGGCAACGACAAGACCCCACAGCCCTATGGGCTGAGGGGTAACAAATGCCAATAGTGGGGCGGATATGTGGCAAAGTACAGGAAGATTGTGGGTTTGGTGGTAAAAGCACCAAAATTGGCACATTTGAAGTTTATTATATAGTAAACGATTTTAGATATAGGGCCAAGCTAAAAAATTTCCGTGGATGCCCGGAAATGGCAAAATCCAAAATGGCCACCATAGTGAGGCATATATGTGAAATAATTGTGGTAAAAGCACCAAAATTGTCACAGTTGATGATCAGAAGGTACTTAATGATTCCAGATATAGGGCCAAGCTCAATTTTTGCTTTTGTGCCCGTAAACTACGAAAATCCAAGATGGCCACCATGTGCGTCGTGAAAATCTATTAAACGGCATATCTTCCTGAATACATGTCACAAAAACATGAATAAATGCTGTTTTATATGTTTTCGTACACAAGGAAGCCATTACTGATGCAGATATATGACAATTTATCATATTTTATAACTTCAGGACATGCGTCAGAATATCTATATTAAGAAGTCCATATGTGACCAATGTGCTCGGTGTCAGTATAATGTGACTGAGTGGGGTGTCATGTCTGCCTACGGTATGATATTTCAGTGGGACAGCACTATAAAATGGCAGCATTAGATCTGCTCTGTTACAAGTAGATTCCCCTTCCCCTCCCCCTCCCCTCCCTTCCCTTCCCCTCCCCTCCCTTCCCCGTCGTGATATAGCTGAAAAAATGTTGAAAGCGACGTTAAACCCTATTCACTCACTCACTCACCCAATGTGTTGATCAGCAGACACTAAACAATTTAAGATACAGTGTCATTACGATTTTGTGAAATATCAGCTATATGTGTGAACATCAAAGATTGTGTCCATACGATTCACGCATAACAAGAAGTTCCATATCGTAGTCACTAAAGAACATACATATCTGAATGCAATATTATTTTCTATATGTTTTCATAAACACAAAACATCGGGCAATCGACAGAAATGCATTGCAATCATAATTATATACCAATGGCAATGCATGCGAAATAGCTGCAGTTTATGAACAAAACCCCAAATTTGTCCGATCCCCTAAGCAAATATCATTATATGAACATTCTTATTATTTTCTCAGATATAAGGCTTCCAATACCAAACTGCCCCGAAAACCAACATAGATACGCCATCAAAAAACGCCACAATCAAGCAAACCAAAACAACATTATTATGACAAATAAATCTGTGTTTTTCTTCTTGCAGATGACTGATTAGAATCACCATGCCAGCGAAGAAGCGATGTAAGATTGTACAAGATGACAGTCTGCAACCATCTACGTCGACAGTCGACCATCACCATATGGATTAGAGCCGTTGTGCCCTGTGCCAAGTGCATTCTTCAGGAGTGCTCCACTGCCCAGCACGGTCGAAGAGGACAGATGTTGGGGCTGGGTATGACCGCGTGGGTGACATTTTAACAAAGTTCCGAGACTTAGGCGAACAGCCAATTTCTGTAGATGATGGCGATGGAATCTCTCAGACACTTGCCAAACATAGTGCCCAATGGCACACATCTTGCCGTTTGAAATGTTCTTTAAGTCGACTGGCACGACTAGAGTCACGAACAATAACTCCATGTGAAGGTGACACCCAAGATCGCCCTTACACGAGGCGCCATGTTGCATGCAAAGATGTAACATCAAAAGGTGACACATTTTTTTTCTGTGACAAGGTGCGACAGAGAGTGCCCCTCTGCACGATGTTTGGCAAGTGTCTGAGAGATTCCATCGCCATCATCTAACAGAGCTATGTCCACAGAAATTGGATGTTCGCCTAAGTCTCGGAACTTTGTTAAAATGTCTCCCACGCGATCATTCCCAGCCCAACATTTGTCCTCTTCGAACTTGCTGGGCAGTGGAGCACTTCCAATGAATGTACTTGGCACAGGGCACAACGGCTCCAATCCATATGGTGATGGCCGACTGTCGACGGCTGCAGACTGTCATCTTGTACAATCTTACATCACTTCTTCGCTGGCACGGTGGTTCTAATCAGTCATCTGCAAGAAGAGAAACACAGATTTATTTGTCATAATAATATGTTGTTTTGGTTTGCTTGGTTGTGGCGTTTCTTGATGGCGTATCTATGTTGGTTTTCGGTGCAGTTTGGTATTAGAAGCCTTATATCTGGGAAAATAATAAGAATATTCATATAATGATATTTGCTTAGGGGATCGGACAAATTTTGGGTTTTGTTCATAAACTGCAGCTATTTCGCATGCAATGGTATATAATTATAATTGCAATGCATTTCTGTCGATTGCCCGATGTTTTGTGTTTATGAAAACATATAGAAAATAATATTGCATTCAGATATGTATGTTCTTAAGTGACTACGATATGGAACTTCACACATATAGCTGATATTGCACAAAATCGTAATGACACTGTATCTTAAATTGTTTGCTGTCTACGGATCATCAAATTGATCACATATGAACTTGTTAATATAGATATGCTGAACGCATGTCCTGAAGTTATAAAATATGATAAATTGTCATATTTCTGCATCAGCAATGGCTTCCGTGTGTACGAAAACATATAAAACAACATTTTATTCATGTTTTTGTGACATGTATTCTGGAACATATGCCGTTTAATAGATTTTCTCGACGCACATGGTGGCCATCTTGGATTTTCTCAGTTTACGGGCATAAAAGAATATATTGAGCTTGGCCCTATATCTGGAATCATTAAGTACCTTCTGATCATCAACTGTGCCAATTTTGGTGCTTTTACCACAAAAGCCACAATTATTTCACATATCTGCCTCACTACAAAGGATGGATAGCCAAAT
Organism: Hanleya hanleyi; assembly: GCA_036873755.1. Classification (NCBI taxonomy): domain Eukaryota; kingdom Metazoa; phylum Mollusca; class Polyplacophora; order Lepidopleurida; family Hanleyidae; genus Hanleya; species Hanleya hanleyi. Next base: position 89,525 of record JAVTVY010032488.1, read on the forward strand.
AGATGGACAGAACTCACCATCGGATTATACGACCTTGTCTTTGCATATAAAATGTGACTTTTATTGAATTTCTGATTTTGGGGTGACTTTGACCTTTGACCTTGACCTTAATTTTGGTACACGACCCATCATATCCCCTTGTATCTACAGAAACAAAATCGTGATTTTTAAGAATTTCAGGATGTGGGTCACAGTGACTTTGACCTTGACCTACATTTTGGAATGTGACACATCCTGTCCCTCTAATGTATCTACTAACACAAAAAAAAAGATACTTTTAATGATTTCTTAAATTTGGGTCACTGTGACCTTTGACCTTGACCTAATTTTTGGTATGCAACACATCAGGGGTCCCAGTCCTCCTATATTTCCTATTTTTTCCTATTTTTTTATAGGATCCTATAAATCTCCTATTTTTTGGAAAAAATTCCTATATTTCCTATTTTTTCCCCCATATTGCTACAAAAAATACATGTCACATATTTACGCGCACTGTTGGTAACAGATATTTCCCAGACGGGTGATTTTCGCATTCTTCATTCATCTACCATCTTGTATGCTGGCAGTCTTCGAAGGTGGATGATGTCAATGTTCTGATGACTGGAAATGGCAAGTATATTTGCTTTATACTATTGGCTACTTGATATTTCAAAGAACTTATAACTTGAAACTCAAATTGTTGGATAAATATACGATTCATCATAGTTGAACATTCAGGTAAAGTGTCCTGTTCAGAAGAACTTACTTATAATACATGCAGGAAAAGGTTCAACTTTGCTCGAAACTTCAATATGAATTGACTAAATATTAACAATTATTGTATAATATTTTGTGTTGCATGCTATGCTTTCTTTCACTGAGTTCAGTTCAAATTTATTATTAATTCATTGACAGTCACATTTTGTTAGTTCTTTTAACTAATGACCACTGTTATTTTGTTATTGCATTATTATTCATTTCACTGAATCAAAAACACAACTGGGGAAGGAGGCGGGGATGAAGGGAGTGAGTGGGGTACCGGTGGGAGATGGAGATTGTGGATAGGCAGGCCTTATATTTGCAGATCTGAAGCAGTCTGTGCCTTCATCCATTGAATGTGCGTGCCAAGGATTCCATGCCATCTTCATAACTATATCTTGTATGTATGCAGGTTTTACCCACCCTTTCCTCTTTTCAGATATAATCTGAAGAAAACTGGTAAGACCATCATGTTGAATTTACCGTTTTTTGTCATTTTCATCGCATGTGTGCGTGTTCAGCATTACAATTTTCTTGACAGTTCTCTCTTACTTAGAGCTTTTATAATTTGATGTATATTAAATCAACTAACCAATGTATATGTCCTCTTTCAGACAGGCCAGCTTCATAATGCCGGGTGGGAGAACCCGATTCAACCCATTTTGGCTAAAAAGTGGACATGGGTGCAAGCTTTCTGATTGGTGTCAGCCAAGCAAAACTTCTGTTCATTCTGCATTTTGCTCTCTCTGCAATTCCGAAGTTCGATGTGATAACCAGGGTCTTCAACAACTTGTGCAACATTCTAAATGTAAAGGTCACCAGAAGCGAGACAAAGAAATACTAGGTGGTTCCCAGATGACACTGGCGTTTGCTCGATCGACAACTTCTTCTGCTTCTGCTTCAAGTTCAACGTCCTTTCCTGAATCAAGCCAAGGAAGCCAAGGGTCATTAGTTTGTTTGTCACGCAAGGATGTGACAACAAAGGCGGAACTGATCTGGACATTGAAAGTGATTAATTCACATTTCAGTTACTCCTCTTGCGATGGTCTCAAAGATGTACTTATGGCACAGGATCTAACTCTTGAGCCCAGATATACATAGTATCAAGGCAAGAGGAGGAACGTTTTTGTAGATCTCTTTTCAATCAGACTTGTTGAAGTAACAACTTACTATGTCTGGTGTAATATCATCCCCATTAAAAATTTGGGTGGATAGGGTGGCTGAAGGGGAGGAGGAGGCCACAATTGAATGTAAATAGGTATGTCAAGCAGAAATAAAGTGAAAATTTAAGCTGTATCTCCTATATTTCCTATTTTTTCATGTTAAAAATTCCTATAAAACTCCTATTTTTTATGAAAAAAATTCCTATTTTTCCTATATTTTTTTTATCAAACTTGGCTGGGACCCCTGAACACATCTTTCCCCACTATTGAATCCACTCACAAAAAATTTACAAATTTCAATAATTTCCTGACTTTAGGCCACACCGACCTTTGACCTCGATCTACATTTGGTATGTGGCACATCGGCCCCTCCTAGGGTATCCTCTCATCAAAAATTGGAACTGTAGATAGAAAACTGTCAATGATCAAAGAATTCCTGATTTTCAGGCCACAGTGACCTTTGACTCAGATGACCCGACCTCAATTTCATTACGCGACAAACACGTTTCAGGCCACGACATTTGACGCGAACGATCGTTTCGTTCGCGTATCGGTTACGCAGAATCAAATTCCCGCGAACGGAAAATCGGTTACGCGACTCGTGAGTTACACTCGTTTTTCTGTCATTGGTATTGTCTTGTTCCTTGTAAAGAAGGGTGAGTGATCGCTGCCACTGAAGGCTGCTAGGCGTGCGATTTGAAACTCGCTCAGAAAATCAATGTTGTCAAAAAAATCATCGCTTTCTTCGCTTGGCGAAGACATCTAACAACACGCTTGATACAGGAAGCGGAACTAAACTCAGGTGTGAGACATGCGCAGATCACGATATAACGACAGGGTCTCGACTACAGTCATAGGGCGCCCACAGTCTGCGACATGTGCCTTACAACAGAAGATTGGCCAACACCAAATCAAGCGCTCCCATTGGTCGCTGATTGACGGGAAACTTGTACAACCTGTGAAGTGCAACTCTACCGTCTCAACATGAACTTGAGCAAGAGACTACATAGACACGTCAAACTCCATGTGCTTTCGGTTTCAGTTGGCGGGACGACGGGAATACAAGCACAAATTTACCATGTGGTTTTCTTCGCTGATAGTAGTGAGATACACTTTGAAATAAAACTACCGGCTATGTTCTAAAGTTGAAATTCCAAAAGAAAACTGTAGTTCATTGACGATGACGTATATGACTGGAGATTATGCGGAGTCCAGTTTTCGTTTTTATACTTTCGTAATTTGTCAATCTCCAAAGAATGACCTCTGCAAGTATTCACCCACATCACACAAACTATATTCAGATTATGGTTGAAATATTGCTAAATGCCTTGACCAAAATGATTAAATAATAAAAAATACAGTGTTTTATTATAATATAAAACTTTTTTTTAATTCTTGTAAGGACCATAAAGTGGTGAAACTGACAGAGTCCATTTAACCCAGGTTCTGGTGGTTGCTTACATTGATGACATACAGCATTTTGTTAAATTCTGGGTAACCTTTTCACGTAACCTTTGGGTTACGCTGTCAAGTTTGACGTAACCTAACCCATAGGTTACGCAACTGCAGTACCCGTAACCCTTTTTTGGGTTACGCAATGATCTCAAATGTCATGGCCTGCGTTTCAACCTAGGGCATCCACTCTCAAAAACTTACAAAGTTCTGTGCATAGAAAATGAACACAGGTATAGGTATAGACCAGTTCAGAGATTTCCTGGTTTTTAGGCCAATGACCTTTGACCTCTGACTGTGACCTCCATTTTAGTGCGCGACACAGCGTCTTCTTCAGGGTATTCGCTCACCAAAAATGGGAAGTGTCAGATACAAAACTGTCTCAGATATAGACCGGACATGAAGGACAGACAGATGGATGGACCGACGGACAGAAACCACCATCGCATACATCTGCCTTTTGGGCAGGCGTCTAAAAATATATGAAAGGGAAAATGTCCAGAAGGGGAATGTCCAAATGGGAAATGTCAAAGGGAAAATGTCTGGTTGGGGAAAAGCCCGGAAATCACACGGTTGCCGCAGTTAGTCGCCTCTTACAGGTTAAGCTGAGTTGGAGGGTGCTCAACAACACCCCATATCAATCCCCGGGAGCCCCACGGGACAATATGAACGCCTTGAAAGCATTATTTCTATTCTGTTGCACTACTCAAATTGATTATCAACAAAGATTATAACGAAAGGTTGAAAACAATGGTAAAACTTCGAAAACCTTTGTTGAAAAGTGCCTCCCGTCTCAGTTGGCAACATGCCAATATTAGTGGACGAGTTTATGTGGTCTCTCATTCTCAAGGGTGAGTGAGTATGATTTACATAACGTCGCTTTCAACTATATTTCAGTCATATCGCAACATTTAGGTCCTACATGTATTACTTTTCACACCCAGGAACCCTACCATGACCTGGAATGTGCACAATGACACCTCAAAATCCCAGGAGCTCCACAGAACTGTGGTCTCTCAAATGGGGAGTGATTCTGCCAACTGAGACAGGCTGTGTGAAACATACATGGATAAAGGTCAATTTGTGTTGCTTTGTTACTCAATTTCACGATGAAAACAGTTAAATCTTGAGAAAAAATTTCCATCTTGTAATTTATTTGTTTGTTTAATCGAGTGTATGAAAGCAAACATCTCTTTCCTCACCCGGCTTGTGAAATAGAATCCCCCAAATGAACACTTGACACATGTTGATTTCACACAACTGTGCTAAAACATTTCAGATATACACACGGTAAAAGATGGCGACTGATTTAGTTTTTTGAAAGATCATGCTTGATACAGTAGTTTTGTGGGTTCCGAATCAGGGGGAGTTGCGGATCACTTTCCTAATTAATGCCCGATGTTTCTTGAAATAAAGCATGTCTGTATAAATCTTTATTTCGGTTTATTAAAATCACTTTACGATAGGTCGTAAAGAAGAAAGCGTCATCAGCTAGTGGGCGGGGCCTAACGCATGTGGTCAAGCTCCATGTCGGTCACCCCAGCAGCTGATGACACCTTCTTCTTTACAACATATCGTAAAGTGTTCGTGTCATTTCCGTTTTAAAGCAGTGCATGCGCATTGAAGCGTTTCTTGCACTTTGCCATTTTCAACAATTTGAACGTGATAGAAAGATAGTGACATGACTTGGTGCTATTTACGTGTACATGTACTTGCGCTACGTACAGGAATGAGCCAGATACTTTGTGTCGGGCGAGAAAACGTATATTTGACAGAATAGAATAGAATAGAATATAGTTTCTTGCCAATCATGGGCCCATAGAGAGCATACAATTATACCCCTCCCCCCATACATGATTTTATGATTGTGCAGCTCCATCGCCACAAAGTCAGCCTTTCAGTTCGGGAAATTGCAGAATTCGGGAACATTGTCGAATTCGGGAACAGTTTCCGAATTCAGGAACATCAAACATTCAGCAAAGTTCCCAAATTCAGCAACGTTCCCGAATTTGGGAACTCATTTATAACATGGAGAATATAGGACTGAAGAAACATTTTCTCAGTTACAGCAAAAAAGACAGCTAGAATTTTGAATATCAGCATGGAATATCAAAAGAGCAAATGTTGTTACTCATTGATAGAAAAATTATAATGCCGTTCACTGAAAAGAAGTGTCAGTTACGTTTTCAGTGGAAAAAGTGACCCAGAGTTCCCGAATTCGTAAACAATCAAACTTCAAAGGCACTGTTCTCGAATTCGGCAACGTTCCCGAATTCTGCAATTTCCAGAACTGCTTTACAACCTGTTAAATGCCACAGTCAATTGTACATTGTTGTCACGTTTGACCACGAAGAAAAGGACGATACTGATGTCTGTCCTAGTAAGAATGTGCAACTCAGTCGTGGCTATACATAGACTGAGTTACATGTGGCTAAGCTGGATGTTACAAGAGCGTTTCCTTCATCATTTTTTTAGTGGGCCTTACAAAGAACACAAGACAATAATTGTGACATGCCAGTATCAACAATACTAACGGCTTACAGAAAAAATAAAAACAACAAAAATCACTTGAATTCCTTTGCTGGGACAAGTCTATCATGTCTGTGGGAAAATTTACAAGGCGGAAGTCGAAAGAACATGCGACTGGACGGTGTTCTTTTTGTTTCTTGTGATCGTAGTCCATTAAGAGATATTAAAGTCCGATCAATAATACTGCAGCTGGATAAAAAAAAAGATGTCTATATGTATATAACAGATTCTATATAACCTTACCCAGCTGAAAGTTTGACGTTTGTTCCAGCAGAAATGTGGCGTTTGGGAACAAAAACACGAGAGTTCAACTTCAATCCAACAAGTACACAAATGTCACGTGACTGTCGTAATAATGGAGATAAGCAACTTCCGAACAGAGTTGTCTCCCATTACGCCAGACAAAAGCCGGCCGCATTTTTGTCACGTGGGGAAGAACTGTCATTTCAACATACAGCGTCGGGGTAAGTCGATAATTTCGGTAATTTAGCATTAGCTATTTTGTCAATGATACATGTAGATCAGTCGTATATATATCACATATATTACATAACTTGATGCCTTTGATTCTGAATTAGAACGGCGGATCAAACGGTTGGGCATATTCTATATATTGACTATAGAGAATATCCATACCTTCACCTTCCATATCAAGGAGTTCAAATGATTCGGAATTAAAATGTATTTCTTCAAATTTAGATCAATTTTCTTTAGTCCATGCAGAACTTTGCAAGTGAACTGCCCCACCGTTTCGTCTGCCGACGGGTCGGCTACACGAAGGGACGTCACTCTTGTGACACAGTGTCACAACTTGACAACTGTAGACTACTGGGTGTTTCGATCCAAGGGGGATAATAAGGATTCAGACACTTTCGAAGTCTCAACAATACTGCACGGACCGCTTTGTACCATCTTACTATTTTCGAGCATGGTATCTTAAAAGAGATATCTCAAACTAGCCCAGTAAACAGAACAGAATTAGCGTTCGTTCCTATATCTTAATTATGTTTCATAGCTCATGCCAAAGTGTCAAAGAGATCTGTCTTCGCTTCCAGTACCCAATGATGACACATATGCAAAAAAAATAATAATAATAATAATACAAAACGAAGATGAAGGATCCTCCGAACATTCACTTTCAGACTAACTTTGCTCATTTCACTATTTTTACTATAACAATCGGCATCAAGTACAGTTTTTGGAAATCTTGAAACTCCTGAAACTTGGAAAGATAATATCTTGGTGTTTTCCAGTGTTCCTTTTTTAATCTTTTTCGCTCAGATTCAAAATTTTGCAAACAAAATTACAAATCAACCATTTATTCTTAGTAACAATGGACAAAAAGATCCTCTTGTCATTAGCTTACAATTATCAGACAATGGTGGGCACCAAGATCCTTCAGGATCTCTCGTTTTAATGATCACTTGGGTTTAAGTAGGAATGTAGCAGTACCAGAAATGGCAAAACCTAATATAGATTTGGGAGTAAATTCATTAAAGATATTGCCAGTGACCCGCACCTCCCTCTTATTGACTTAATAGACTTGCATGCTATATAGCTTACGGGAGAAAATGAGAGGGACATTTCAGGGAATTAGAATTATTGACAGTTCTGTTCTTCTGTTTACTACAACTGATTTAACTTGAGTATCCAATATTTGGAGTATTGATCTGACAGATTGTGGCAGAATTTATAACGCTTTTTGTGTGAAATCGCGGTTTGAAAACCATACAGTAAACATTTTCTGTGCTTTTGAAAAAAAAAAATGAAAAAAAATGTCAATGCTATGCATCCGAAATAATTCTGTTGGGATGTTTACAAATATAAGTTTATGACTCATGGGCGTCGCTAGGATTTTTCAAAGGGGGGTCGATTATCATAGCACTTTAGGCGAGGGTCCAGGGGCCGCCTAGGCCCCGGAAGCTCCGGGGTCCTATATCGCCGGAGATGCGTTCTAATCGTTTTCCCGGAATTAAATCTGAACATAATGTATGCAGATTTAGGGTTATATTATACAGCTCTGGGACCTTAAATGGCCTGAGATGCATTCTGAGCGATTTCCAACAATTAAACTAACACGTCATTTGTCAAATATCAGTATTATATTTTATTCTCTGGTCATCTTGAAAACACAATAATAATGCTTGGGCCGATATACCTCGTAGGCTAACCCAGTGGGGTCGGAACATAATTGAAAGTGGGGGACCACTATCACAGCCCAACAGGCGGGGGTCCAGGGGCCGCCTAGGCCCCGGAAGCTCCGAGGTCCTAGATTGCCGGAGATGCGTTCTGAACGTTTTTGCGGAAATAAAACTGATCATACTGCATGCACATTTATGATTCTATTTTCACGATTTTTTGTTTCGCAATTATAAGCATGCATCGATATTGAAAACATCGCACCTCATGCCTTCATCCATTTGACGTTATATTTAAAACATACAAAACGATGACTTATAGTTCTTGGGAGGGAAACCAATATGCCTACAGATACGATTCATTCACACAAAGATAAAACAAGGAAATCCTCACAGCCCAACAGGCGAGGGTACACGAGCCGTTTAGGCCCCGGAAGCTCCGAAGTTCCAGATATCAGATAGCGTTTTCCCAGAAATAAATTCGAACGTAATGTATGCAGATTTATGGTTCTATATTTTCACGTATGTTTCGCATTTATAAGCAATGGTCGAAATTGAAAAAAATCATACTTCATGCCTGAATCCATTTGACGTTTTAGTTATATTTATCACATAAAAAAAACACATAAAAAACAATGACCTTTACATCATGGAACATTAGAACCATATGATAGCGATTCATTTCGCCGGAGATGCGTTTTACCCGTTTTCTCGGAAACAAATCTGAACACAATATATATAGATTTATGGTTCTATTTTCACATTTGTTTCGCATAAACCCGCATCGATATTGAACCGACGCCACTGTAACCATGTTAAAATGATTAAAACTAAACATCATATCACTTTCCGATCCATATGTCATTTCATGACTGTGAACATTAAACTTTTGCTGAAAATATCACAATAATATTGTGTAGAATATCAAACTGTGTATCATGGACTATATCTCGTGGCCATGCTGAAATACTGACTAGAAAAATGAAACTAATATCACTCATTAAAACATGGCCATGGTAAAATACTGACTAGAAAAAAATTAAACTGATATATTTTCCGGAAATGAAATATAACGAATGTAGTATAGCCTTCAGCAAAGCTTATACATATACAGCTTTCAGTTTATTGCCCGTTTTGCACTTCGCCAACGGTAGACCGAGGCTGCCGATGCTTCATTATCAAAACCACTCGCATCGAGCAGAAGGAAAAAAACACACGAGTTAGTGTTAATGATTAATTGAATAGTAAATTCGCCTGCTTTATCCGTCGAGGGTTCCCGTGCTGTATCCGTCGAGGGTGGAGTCTCATGAACAGAGCTACAGCTCTTTCATAATCCACTTTATAACCATAAAACGGAAAGTTGTGGTAAACCTATTGTTGAGCGAACTGACGCGTCACTACTGGAACGGAGCATGCCTATACGAGCCTGGAGACGGACATTTTTTATTCCTTTCTTCTTCCTTTTGCTTTTTTTGTTTTGTTTTTGTTTTTGTTTTCTCTGTTTTTATTTTTTTTCTTCTTTTTCTTCTGTTTTTTTTTTTGGCGCGTCCAAGGGGGGGTCGTTCGCACCTGACGACCCCCCCCTAACGACGCCCCTGTGACTACCAAGTAACAAATACATTCAAAGTTATAAAAATCGCTCTTTTTCATACAATAAATGTGGTATGAATTTTCTTGTTGAGCACTAAACATCTACATGTAATTTTACAATGTAAGCTGCATGTACTGGTATCTGTTTTTACTGCAGCCCTGCAATCAGTGCCATGATTCTACGATTCTGATGATAAATACATTCTATCATGCTACATGTAACTGGGTGTCACAGTTGGTTGTTATACCAACTCTAGCATGTCTAGTGCATGTAGGACAACATGCTTGTACATTGACTCACTATTACCCTGTGACATTGTATGCTTCATACACATGTGTATGTACCTCTCAATTTATGTAAATATTGCGAAATGCCAATACTATTGATTCTTGTTGTGTGTACTAGGACTTTGGTCACTGTGTGAATTCTAGTCAACCTAGATTAAAGGCCTAGGTACATACATACCTGAACACTGTGTGTGTGTGCTGCGTACTACTGGTATTATGGTGTACGGACATTTCCCCCAGTGGACATTTCCCCCAGCGGACATTTCCCCCATGGACATTTCCCCCAGTGGGCATTTCCCCCAGTGGACATTTTCCTCAGTGGACATTTCCCCCATCGTATATTTTTAGGTTATTTTGAACATAGTTTTTTAATAATTTGGCAATAACACAATTTTAAAAAAAAAAAAAAATTCTATACATGTATATAAGGATATAAGGATTTCCACATATGTTTTACGATAAATGAGTCACATAGTGATAAGATATAATACATATACACAGTATATATTAGTATTATACAGTCTTATATAGCACATTTTAAAACAACATAAAAGATGTATACATGTACATGGTATATAGCATAACATTAACTGTTCGTACATCTATAGGTCAGTGTCATGAAGCCATTTGATGAGAATAAAGTTGAACTAAAGTGAAAACTGAGGTAAAAAATGGAACAAAATTATATTGTCTAAAAATACATCTTTTATTTTACCACTATGTGATATAATGTTTTTATAAAATGTTAAAATATATACTATGTACATGTATATGAATATTTTATGTTATCACTATGTGATCCATGCATAATATTGTTTAAAATGTGCTATATAATATATAATGTGCTTTCTCGTAAAACTTATTGTAAAAATATGTGTTATATTGTCTTAAAATGTGCTACAAGACTGTATAATTCTACAATACTCAGGCACGGCGGAGCCGGGGGGGCTACGGGGGCTGAAGCCCCCCCAATAATTTGGCCAACTTGTCTAAAATTCATATGATGTCAACGCAAAAATACTTCAATACATACGTATTTTCGAAATGAATAGTAAAATGAATTGTCTTCGTCGCATATCTATCGCATAACTAAAACTATTTACAACTGCCCAGCATTAGTGGGCCAGTCAAAGCTTTACCGGCATTGTTTAATAATTTTTAGGTTCACAAAAGGTTAATAGTGTTATACCATATAAAAGATGATAGAGATAAATGATTAAATCTTCACACCATGTATGCCCCCAATTACTAAGACAAATGCCGCTTGACTCTTATGTCCTGGACGTTTCGTGATAGGCTATCAGCTAAGATAAAATAATGTTATTTGATTGTTCAGCCTTGTATTCATCAAAATAGACAGAGAAAGATAGTGAACCAGTAGAGCGACGCGAAAACATCTATATCTGTATTGAATGCAGATTTTATAACAAGTTAGCAAGTTATAACAAGGGCGTCGCTACCCATGGTGCGTGTGGGGCGAACGCACCCCTCTTTATGTCCGTAGATTGGAAATACGACAGTTATGTAAGATATAAAATCCCAGTTTAGCATTAAAATACGCTAAAATGCAGGAAAAAGGCGTAAACATTTCTTAATTTTCCGGCGGGGGTATGCACCCGGACCCCCTAGAAACGCTTGCCCTTGGTGCGCATTCCAGCTATGGTGAAGAATGGGAAATCAAGGGCGGATCGACAGGGGGGGATTTTCCGGCAACCCATGACCCCGAAGTTTCCGGGGCCTAGGCGGCCCCTTGACCCTCCCCTGTTGGTCTGACAAGATTCGCTCATTTTAGCTTTCTGTAAATCATTCATATTGGTACTATAGTCTGTCCATTTTAATTAGTCGTCTACTTTGGAGCTTGTCAAAAATCAGTAGTTAACTCTGCATAAATTTTCTTTTCTGCATCGTGTAGAACAAACTGAACTCTACAAAATGACTACCATTACTTCGTGATATCGACAATATATCACGCTTGGAATAACTTTGTAATTCTCTCCATATAGAACTCCAGTACGGTTGTTTCATGTACCCGGTTTCAATTACCTAGTGAGACGTCATAATGTATTCATGATCACTGGCACAAAGGTCATTGATCCCGTATAAGGTAATAACAGGCGGTCCGTTTGATTGTCGCTTATATCCCATGCCCAGTGAAATTGCCGAATGATAAATCGCACACACTTCTATGACCGTACATGGCATTGTTGACCTTTGTGCTAGTAAACACGAATATATTATGACGTCTCCCTATGTAATTGAGACCCGGTACATGAAACAACTGTACTGGAGTTTTATATGTAGAGAATTACAAAGCTATTTCAAGCGTGATATATTATCGATATCAAGAAGTACTGGTGGCCATTTTGTAGAGTTCAGTTTGTTCTACACGATGCAGAAAAGAAAATTTATGCAGAGTTAACTACTGATTTTTGACAAGCTCCAAAGTAGACGACTAATTAAAATGGACAGACTATAGTATTGGGTTCTAATGTAACATGGGGTAAATGTCGTCGTTTTGTATGTATATAACTAGAAAGTCAAATGGATTCAGGTGTGGTGTGATGGGATTTTTCACAACATCGATGTGTTCTTATAAATGCGAAATAAACGTGAAAAAGGACCATAGATCAGCATAAATCATGTTCAGATTTATATCCGGGAAACACTCAGAACGCATCTCCGGCGATCTATGACCCCGGAGCTTCCGGGGCCTAGGCGGCCCCTGGACCCTCACCTGTTGGGCTGTGATTGTCGACCCTCCTATGAACTTTCACTACATCTGCTCTTGGAAATTGAAAACATTAGCACCCGCCCCCTTTTAAAATCCTAGTGACGCCCCTGTATAGACATGAGAGACATCCTTGCTTATTCACATGATTTACACGTTGTGTTCGTAAAATGCTGCTGTAATACACGCTATAACAGCCAATCAATTATGACTGCATGACTACTCCAAAAATCGACCAAATACTCGTCTCCGATTCTCGTTGTTGATGACTTCCTTCGCTACATGTATATCAACCAAGTTGTTCGTATTCCATCACCTTGGTTGATATAGCGAATGAATTCGTCAACACCGACAATCGGTTCTTCCCTATGGACATACAGCAGCATGCAGTGGAACGTTCGCTGACGGCGGTAGAATTTTTAATATACCGGTACATGACTCACAAGGAGACAAAAGGCTCCCCAACAAATAGAAAAAAATCTCTGTGCCAGTGACATGATCGAAGCTCAATTAACCTTTGGATTGATATATATTTAAATTATTTATACTTCCGAACATCATTTTCCTTGACGATGAATATTTTAAAAATGTTGGAAAACAGACAACACAAATGGAGTTTATACAGGCCAGGATTTCTTGTTTTATCGCTCGGAAATACGCTAGAACGCCTCTCCGGCCATCTAAGAACCCTGGAGCTTCCGGGGCCTAGGCGGCCCCTGGACCCTCGGCGGCCCCTGGACCCTCGGCGGCCCCTGGACCCTCGCCTAATTGTGCTGTGATAGTAGCCCCCCCAATCATGAATTGCTTCCGCCGTGCCTGATACTGTGTATATGTATAATATCTTATCACTATTTCACTCATTTATCGTAAAACATATGTGAAAATCCTTATATCCTTTTTATAGAGAGTAAAAAAATATTTGAAAAAATTGTGTTTTTGCTAAATTATTTAAAAACTATGTTCAAAAAATAACCTAAAAATATAGGGTGGGGGAAATGTCCACTGGGGGAAATGCCCACTGGGGGAAATGTCCATGGGGGAAATGTCCGCTGGGGGAAATGTCCACTGGGGGAAATGCCCTGGATTCGTTATATATACTGTCCTGTCTCAGTATCCATCTCTTTAAAATGTTAAGGGGGGTGATAGGAACACTATGGCTGACTCCAACCAACTTTTCTCAGCCGTTGCCTCTTGTCGATTTCTCCAAGGTTCAAAGTACTGTACATGTATATCTGGTCATGGCCATGGAAAGTTTGAAAAGCCATTTAACCCTCATGCTCATTCATTTTTTTTTTCACAATGGGGAATTACCGATGGCTATGCGTCATTGGTATGAGGGAGCATGTGTAGGGCGGTGTGGGGGAACGGGTTGCACGGCATACTCTGTATGGGACCTGATTAACGTTAGATGATATGGATACAGATCTATGTAAAGAAGATATAATGGGGAATTACCGATGGCTATGCGTCATTGGTATGAGGGAGCATGTGTAGGGCGATGTGGGGGACGGGTTGCATGGCATACTCTGTATGACCAGTGCCCATTGTAATACAATGGAGTGCCCAATCAAACCAACCAACCAACACAAGCCTTGGCCTCTTGGGGGCAGCACTGGAGAGTCTGATAATATGGCAGCATCCGTAACACAAAAGTGTCCACTGACAGTAGATATCTCATGACCTGTTTATGTCAACATACATGTAGATATCTTGGCCGATAATGCCTACACAGCCATTCCACTGTGACTCGCGTGACACATTCACTCAGTTATTTTGTTCAGAAATATTTAATACCGGTACTCATTTTTAGCTCATCTGGGCCGAAGGCCCGATGGGCTTATGTCATGGCCTGACTGTCCGTCGTCCGTCGTCCGTCGTGCGTCGTCCGTCGTCCGTTGTGCGTCGTGCGTCGTGCGTAAACATCTTCTTCTCTGAAACCGCTTGGCCGATTAAGCTGAAACTTGGCATGCATGTTCCCCCCAATGAGGACACCAGAATTTGTTCATGCCATGTCGATGCGATTTTAAATATGGCCGCCATGGCGGCCATCTTGAATTTGCCATTGAAACATTGTTATCGCGATTTCTCAGGAACTACTGCATAGATCTTTCTCAAATTTGGTACACAGGTTCCCCTTGGGGTCTAGTGTTGTGCAAGATACCTGTTGTGGTCTGATTCACAAATCCAATATGGCCACCAGGCGGTCATCTTGGATTTCCCCATGAAACATTGTTATTGCAATTTCTCAGGAACTACTTTGTGGATCTTCCTCAAATTTGGTACACAGGTTCCCCTTGGGGTCTAGTTGTGCAAGATACCTTTTCTGCTCTGATTCGAACATCCATTTTCTGCTCTGATTCGAACATCCAATATGGCCACCAGGCAGCCATCTTGGATTTCCCTATGAAACTTCGTTATCGTGATTTATCAGGAAGTGCTGCATGGATCTTTCTCAAATTTGATACACAGGTTCCCCTTAGTGTCTAGTTGTGCAAGATGCTTTTGTGGTCTGATTCAGAAATCCAATATGGCCACCAGGCGGCCATCTTGGATTTCGAAATGAAACATTGTTATCTCGATTTCTCAGGAAGTACTGCATGGATCTTTCTCAAATTTGGTACAGAGGTTCCCCTTGGGGTCTAGTTGTGCAAGATACAATTTGTGGTCTGACTGAAAAATCCAATATGGCCACCAGGCGGCCATCTTCAATTTGCCAGTGAAATCTTGTCATCATTATTTTTCGTTAACTACTGCATGGATCTTTCTCAAATTTGGTACACAGGTTCCTCTTGGGGGTCTAGTTGTGCAAGATACCTCTGCTCTGATTCGAACATCCAATATGGCCACCAGGCGGCCATCTTGGATTTCCCTATGAAACTTCGTTATCATGATTTATCAGGAGGAACCGCATGGATCTTTCTCAAATTTGATATACAGGTTCCCCTTGGGGTCTAGTTGCGCGAGATACAATTTGTGGTCTGATTGAAAAATCCAATATGACCACCAGGCGGCCATCTTGGATTTCCCGATGAAACATTATCGCGATTTCTCAGGAACTACTGCATGGATCGTTCTCAAATTTGGTACAGAGGTTCCCCTTGGGGTCTAGTTGCACAAGATACAATTTGTAGTCTGATTGAAAAATCCAATATGGCCACCAGGCGGCCATCTTGGATTTCCAGATGAAACATTGTTATCGTGATTTCTCAGGAACTACTGCATGGATCTTTCTCAAATTTGGTACAGAGGTTGCCCTTGGGGTCTAGCTGTGCAGGATACCATATATGGTCTGATTGAAAAATCCAATGGCCACCAGGTGGCCATCTTGGATTTCCCCATGAAATTTTGTTATCGTAAATTCTTAGGATATTACTGCATGGATGTTGATACACAGGTTCCCCTTGTGGTCCAGTTGTGCAAGATACCTTTTTTTTGGTTCATTTCGAAAATCCAATATTGCCGCATCTTGAATTTCCCATGGAACTTTATCATAAAATCTCAGGAAATAACTGCATGGATCATTTTATAGTGTTCAGGGGGAACAACACAAGTTACAAACTCATCTATTGCAGTTCTTTAGTAAAAATTTCTCACAGCTACTTTCTCCAGTTACAGACAGATGACCTACAGTGCCGTGGGCACTATCTTTTACATCTTCGCAGACAGATGGGGGTATCTCTAGGTTAGGCCATACCTCACCAGAGATTAGTTTCATTGGAAAAATGTCCTGTTACATCTCATTGCCATCGTAACAACCCAGTCGCACCTATTTCGTACTCGACATGTCTCCCCCTGGTGCATATACCCACAAAATATAGGTTAAAAACTGTCCAATGTACTGTCCGGACACAAAGTGGACAGACGGACGAACGACTGCAATCACATAATAAAAATTGGCTCTGGTTATTGCTTATACAGCTTACTGAATCACACATTATATTTTGGTATAATTGCCTTTATTCCATAACCTCCAATTACAATCATGAATTTGCAGCTTGACCTCCTGTGAAATCGACTATGTTGCCATTTTGTTCAGGGGAGACAACGCAAGTTAGAAAATCATCTATTGCAGTTCTTCAGTAAAAATTTCGCAGCAGCCACTTTCTCCAGTTATAGCCAGATGAGCGCTACAGTGCCGTGGCACTATCTTTTTCAGTTAGTGTGTTAATTTTATATCAATCTTAACCAAGACACTTACAACACGGGGAACAAAGATAATAATGCTGATCAAGAAAGTACCGAAATAATAAAGCAAAGTGCATGACTCAATCATGTACGGTACATCCAAAGAAGCAATGTGGTGAAAATCACCACCATAACAATTCATTATGTCATATATACTTATGTGAAACATTTTTGTTTACTAATGTGACACTGCCTGTACCAGCAGTCAGCCGTGGCAAAGAAATTAGGCATAAACTGTTTTTCACTTAAAGAGATGTTGCCCAACGAAGACAACTGTATGCAGGAATTAAGGCAGTACCAGGGTAATGTCACCACGCAAATGTGACCTATACATGTACATGTAACAGAATTGAACCATTAACATATCCAGGAATTGTTTGTATATGGCGGATTCCACGAAAAAGTGTACCACTTTCCGTCAAATTGTCTGTCTCACCGGAAAATGACGTTTGCAACATTAAAAATGTTAAAATACTGACTCTGTGTCTTGTACTGTGTTTGCTAAACCCAAAAATGTTGTGTAATGTATATGCATATCTGAGTATAAACAGTTTTACACTGCACATTTCTTATCTGCAGTATAATAGAGAGACAGAAATGTAAATGTTTCTAATGTCATTTGTTCTAATGTCATATGTCTGTCCAACTTTTTAAACAATATTCACCACAAAAGAAATGTCAATTAAATTAATCAATTAAAGATTTACAGTGGTACTAGCTTGACCTTATTGAGATATATGTACCATTGCCAGTGTATAAAATACCAATACATCGATACTATGAGCGTTTGAAAAACGTTTCTAGTGTCATGTCTGTCCAACTCCCTTGACAGAAATGACATTAGAACATTTTTGAAAAGGCTTAATATTACAGCATGGGCGATGACAAACACTGACAATGGTACAGATACATCAATATGCTTGGCCTAATTCCACTGAGCATATGCAAGTGCTTCTGTTATAAGAAATTTCTTGTACATATACGAAATAGATTTTGACAGACAAATGACATTAGTAACACAATTGTTACTAATGTCATTTGTGTTTTGTTCCGCTAAACTAAAAACTGTACAAATAATTCATAGGGGCACTTGTTTATTTTCATCTTATGCAATTCATTGACACATTTTAGATAATAAGGTACAGGGAACTGTGTTTGTTTATGATGTTTTCCAAGTTATTGGTGTTTCTAATGTCATAATCCGTCAAGGACAGACAGAAATGGGAGTTAGTGGTACAGTTTTGCATGGAATCCGCCATATCTAGATACAGGGTCAACTGTGGTAGTCCATAGTTAGGCATTGATAAGTTACACATGTACATGTATACACATCCACTTTATGGCCACCTTTAGCTCTGTATTCCGTAGATTAATGTAATTGTTCTTTGTCCGTATCCAAGGATCATCCAGTCAGCTAATATTTATTGTACTGAATAATTGTGGGTGATCACAGCATGTGTTTAACTGTCAGCAATCAGCTACCACTGACATTGTTTAAGGGACGTACAAGTTGGAATGGAACCAGTACCATACATGTACCATGACTACTGCCCCGGCCTTACCCCTATTGTTGTAATCACATATATTTCGGTTCCATGCCATCTGACAGCAGTTGTGAATTCAGCTAGCTACACTTTAGACGTCCGCAAGTATGAACACCTGCTTAGAGGAATCGCTACAGAGTTGGAATTTCATAACCGCTCAGACATTACTCTCATTGTCAGTGTTCTGTATTCGTGTATGACATCATCTATTAAATACAAGTAAGCTAAAACGGATTCCAGTTTTGGTGTTCAACATTGATTCAGCATTACGTCGTCACTTTCCCCGGTGACAGTAACACAAAATTGACAGTCTCAAACAAGACAATTGAGAACAAACATCATGAATCAATCTGAGAGTCCTGAAGTTTTGATTGGAATTTGGATTGGAAATGTTGAATCCGATAAAATGTATATATACATTTGTTACTTTTATCATCCAGGCTACATGTAACATGACTAAATTTGTGTATTACAGATAGATGTATGTGAGTTAAGAGAATGGCGGATCAAAAGCCAGGAGGTCAGCCTGTGACCAGTCAACCAGGTAAACTCAGTTAATATCAATTCTATTATTAATATCCACAAAGGGAAATAATCAAACTTTTCTTTTTTTCCATGAAATGAAGCAATTTAGATGTTATAGAGCATCATCACAAACTGAGATATTGCAGTACCGGTACCTCAAAATCGTGTGGGATAAGAGATAGCATATCTACATGTAGACAAACAGCTGTCTGGTCAGGGAAATTTGCCTGATGGTGTTTTTGTTGAGATTATCCAGTTCCATTAGGCCAAAATTAAAACAGCCAGATTCCAACATATTAAACATGTTAAGAGGGGAAGGGATTCAGAAGGGACTAACATGCTTACAGATATAGTCTCAGTGCCATTAATTATAGCTTTAAGACTGGGATACACACAGAGTGGAAGGTAGGCCTACCTGCATGTATGGAAAAGAATCTCAAATTCGCTGTCATTCATTGTCGTTGGATCTCGCTGGTCCTAATATACATGTTACTGCTTGCAAAACATTAACCTTAAACAGACTATTTTTCTTCCTTGCCTGATATTTGGCACTGTAGACATGCATAAACATAGGAAAACCTTCGTGACACAATTAGTTTTGGATCGTTTGATAGTTGGATTGTGGATAGATAATAATGGATTGGAAAGGTTATGGTAAGACACGGCTACGGAAAGAAGACAGAAAATATATATATGAAACTAAACTTTCACATTGAATATTTGTACACATCTGTTTTTCTCCGTTCACAGGCCAAGTCCCTCCAGTTCAGTATGCCCAACCCGGCTATCAGCAAGGCTATGCTCCCCCACCTGGGTACGCCCCGGGTCCCCAACAGGCCTATGGTACTCAGCCAGGTTACGCACCCCCGCCAGGCTATGGTCAGCCACAGTATGGTCAGCCACAGTACGGTCAGCCTGGTATCCCCGGTCAACCACCACCTCCTCCAGGTACCCGAGATTGCTACTACTGAAACAGTTCACTTCTATTGCCCCACCCTCATGTAATGCCAACAATCATCTTTCACCTTATTTGCATCTTCAATATGTACATGTATACTGTTCTGTTGCCCAACTATGCCCTAACTGCGCTCTAATTGCGCCCCAACTGTACAATATTCATGCTATTATTCTGAGAGTGCGCCCTAGTCGCGCCCCAACTGCGCCTTTTCTGTGCTCCAACTGCGCCCTAAAATATTTGGAACGTGCCCTAATTTGTGCCCTAGCCATATTGAGTCTAATGGCAAAATTGGGGGTGCAGATAGGGTGTGCTCCCCAACTGCGCCCTAGCTGTCTCAATTGTTGCACTCTATTTGCGCTATTTCTGTGAGGGTGGTGTTAATTTGAAACCAACTTTTGAGGTCATTATTTTGATTCGGACATGCAAAATTGAATATTTAATATGAAATTTTATTTGATAAAATTTGCTAGTGTATGGCTTCTACATTTATCAAAACAGTTGTTGAATGAAGCGTCACTTCCCACAGCTGATCACAGCGAACAATGTTGCAAACTTGAAAGTATCAATTACCGCCTGCCGAGAACGTTGTTTGGCAGTGCACAGATGTTCGCTGGTGTTCAACACCACTTGCGGTACAATGCTACAAACAACATGGACATGGAGTGGAGGTATGTTCGAATTCTCGATAAACGCCTGGGCGAACACCTGCAGAGCTGTGTTCTGTAAACAACGTTATAGTGAGTGCACATGTAATTTATACTTTCCCGCAGTTTGCAACAATGTTCACAGTGACCAACTGTGGAAATTGATGCCTCATGCAAAAATTGTCTTCAATAATATCGGAGGCATACACGAATATACTTTGTCTAATTTGATAGAATTTGTAGAATGTCGTAATAAATATTTGATTGTTCATGTCCGAATCAAAATAAGTTGGTTTTCAATTTCTGAGATAAACACCAGTTGGCACTCGTCCACCAGCTTAGACTCTCGGCCTGCAGTGTCATGTCTAAAACTGGTCTCATACCAACTGGTGGTTATCTGGGAAATTTGGAATAACTTACTCAGCCTTTATTTCTTAATTATACATTATCATGATATATACCCATGATGCTCACACTACTCTCTGAACCCCCTGAATGCCTACCAATGATGACAAATCTTGAGCATTGTATGTTGTGAACAGGGGCCCAGGTGGTATGGATGACTCAACCTGACCCTATCCCTGGCTGTCCGGCAGGACTAGAGTACCTCACCCAGGTGGATCAACTTCTAATACAACAACAGGTTGAACTTCTGGAGGGTGAGTAAACCTGACTACTATCGTAAATGTATCGGGTAAAATCTGCGATTGATATGTTGAGGAGATTGAAAATTCTATCCACATTATCCTGTGCTATGCTGTTGAAGGTGGCATCACCACTGTGGACATGGTAAAGTTGTAAAGATTAATTAACATTGGGAGAGCCCTGGATGCAATAACGTCATAACTTACCATGGATGGTGTCACCCTCAATCCTTTCTTAATAACAGTGCAACATGGCATTGTCACAATGGATTAGTCTGACAGAAATTTACATTGTCATATCATTCATATCGTTCTCAGTACCCGGTAATGTGTCTATTATCACTTCAGGCATGCCAAGATAATTCGGGGATCAAATCATTTGAAATAAGCTGACATGATGCACAGATACATGCAGATATTTTAATAACTATATCCTACTCACAATCCCTAGCATATACTATTGTTCCTAGCTCTGCATGTTTGGTCTCCATCCACCATTGTGACTGGTCACTGCCAAGTCTGAGTAATGATACAATATTTATCTTATCAAATTGGTGGTTGTATATGCACATGTGCTTGGAAGATTATCAACTAGACTGTAACATCAAAGGACCAGTTGATATATAGCTGATGTCATTGTAATAACTGACTGCTATTGTCACGATGATGTTTGGAGGCAAATGATGCTGAGCTAGGTGCAATATTAGTTATTCATGTTCCGGGTATATGGAAAGTTAATACAAGTTTAAGGGAGGGTCATAGTATTTGTATACCCTGAGGCATCAGCAAATTTGTAATATCCCTCAAGCCTCTTTATCTTACAGCAAAAATATTTTAAAAGGTCTGTCATTTGAAACCATCGATACAATAGACAAATTCAGCGGGCCATTTCGTTTACGAAACTGTCCGCATTTTGCTACTGCACTGCGAAAAACGTGCCACAACACAGCGATAATCCATTTTGATCTGTTTCATTCAAAAACCAACTTTTATTTTTGGAAAAAGTGACACCTTTTGGTGAGTTATATGTCAGATAGTTCAGTGAAAATGATGCACTATGACTTTATTTCATTAAATTTTGACGAGTCAGTGAAAGTTATTAGATAATATTGAGATATGGTCGTCTGAACTTTGGAAGCAAGAGCGTTATTTCCAATCACACGTGAGTAGTTCTTTATATACCCCGAGCAACAAGACATCACTCAGGGGATGTTTTGGTTTATATGACCCGACCTTTTAACTCATGTTAATCCCGATATTGAATACAAATTTGCTAGTGGGATAATAATAGTATATCCTTTGTCTGCATATAGGCAGAGTTAATCCATACATATCTAAATTCATTTAACTTCCTCTTCATTGCAAAATAGACTACAACCCAGAGAAATCAGAAGTGTTTCCTGGTTGTGTTCATGCAGGTTTCTTTAACATTCAAGATTGACGAATCAATCCTATTTCTCAAGGAGTCTCCTAATGGTCTCAGCATATGATGATAATTCAACCTGCATTTTCGGGAATTGCCACTTTAAAGTATTTGTAATAAATTTGATCACCCCGCTTTTTATCACCTCCAATGTCACTTTGGGACTCCCGAGGATTGACCTGGGTGTCGTTGTGCACACTTCAGGTCATGGTAAGAATAGTCCTCCGCATCTCGGAGAGCTTGTCGTAAGAGGCGACTAGCTGGGGCACCCGTGAGATTCCTGAGTGTGAAAAGGAATCGGACCCCACACACTAGGACCCAGCCCCACCTGTGGGGTCCTGACATGGGTGTTAAAAGGAATAGGAACCTACCCTTGTGGTTTCTGGATGTGAAAAAGAATAGGAACCAAATCTTGTGATATGACTGAAATAGTGTTGAAAGCGACGTTAAATGATATTCACTCACTCACCCTGATCTATTTCAGCATTCACTGGCTGGGAGACCAAGAATAAGTATGTCGTCAGAAACTCTGTTGGACAACAGGTGTACTTCGCTGCAGAAGGTAATCAAGTCTGCATTCACTTTTATTGACAATAACTACATGTATATGCTGGCCTGCTTTCGATGCTTGTTATCCTGCTTGTTTGAACGAAGAGGACGATAATTACATCGTATCACATATGTCCCTCGTTCAGACCTTGGCAATTTAGGAATCCTTGTAACCCAGTTTAGGATCTCACACATGTAATCGGATAACACTGTTGAAACTTTTATAGCACAGTCTGTGTTAGGTTAAATATTGTTTTCGGTCATGTCGATAGCTGAGGAAGAACTGAGAATATTCTCCCTGCAATTTGTTCAGAGCATCAGTCTGCTTACAGACATAAAACCTGTCACATGTAACACCAGTATGTTAGCAGATTCTCACTTCACCGAAATACATTGTAGTTCTTGTAGACAATGCTATTCTGAAGATAACAGCCTATTTATTGCTGTGGAGCTGACATTTCGTTGGAGAGATACTTCCAGTTAGCTTTGAAAATGTTGGAAGTATCTCCAATGAAGCGTCAGCTCCTTCGCAATCAAAATTTGTTATCCATAGAATAGCCTTGTGTTATATACTCCAACTTCCAAATTCCTATCAAAGAAAATCATATATTTTGTTTGATATCAATGATCCTTGGAACATTGCATGGTGATCGTATCCTCATACTTTTAATCAGAACAGAAATCAGGTAAACTAAACTTCATTGCTTTGGAAAGTGTATATGTGTGTGTGTGTGTGTGTTTCAGAGTCTGATGCCTGTATGAGACAATGTTGTGGACCAGCCAGAGGATTTGTGATGCATATAACAGATAACACAGGCCAGGTGAGAGAAAGTATATGTCTCAACTTCTATAATAATGTTTATGTGTTGATGCTTTATTGTAGGCCTACACTTCATTTGATGAGTTTTCCTATTGCTAAAATAACAAATGATTAACACATAGCACAAGCGATATATAACATGCCAAGACCTAATCAAAATGTGATTGGCAGGTACCTATGTTGGAGACAAAGGGCATCTTTCTTCTTTGAAATGGACGGATTTCAAATAAATTGCCACAAAAAAAGGACTCAAAGATATCCGGACATACAATTTTGTCAAAGACTATATACATGATGAAATACAAGTTGTATGTAATGACCTTACAGGAAGTGATTCGTGTGACCCGAGAGTTCAAGTGTTGTGCAGGATGTTGTTGGTGTGCCAATACTGACCATTGTGCCTTCAATGTCTCTGTAGAGTCGCCCCCGGGTCAGGTGATTGGATTTGTCCGTCAACAGTGAGTGACCATAAATCTTGAAATATTGTCTAGTTTTGATGATTAGTCAATTCTAATTTCTACATGATCTATATTTTTATTGTTCTCGAGTTATTGGTGGATTCAGACTGCATGACTGACATTTTCACCTGTGCAGTGCTGCAAAAGTATGTTACAGGTATCCAACAGTGAACCTCACTCCAGACTTTAATTACTTCCCCTCGGAATGCATCAATGAATATGTTTTAATTTGAAGTATGAAGCTGTTATGTGCAGTGGAATGATTGCAGTGTGTTTTCATTTTTAGGTGTAGCGGGTGGACGCCTCATTACTCTATTCTGGACGCTGCAGGAGACTTAGTCCTAAATATCAAAGGGCCATGCTGTATTGTTCAGGGTATCTGTTGTACCTGGGATCAGAATTTTAATGTGAGTTAAATCAATTAAAATATCTGTTGGTTTGGGTGACTGTAGTCTTTTAATGGGACAGTCCGAGTGGAAAGCTCATATATAAGGTTAACATAAATAACTGTGGAATATTCTCCATAAATATAAAACTGACTGTTGCTTTCGGCCATTTTGGCCTCGGGTATTTGTCGTCATCATGTACATCTGTCCGCTCATCTGTCCGTTAACCACATCTTAAGTAAAACCGCTTGAGATACAGTGACCAAATTTTGAAAACTTATTTAACTAGCTAAGTCAGATGCCTATCGAAAATGGCTCCGATCAGATTTATGCTCCTTTACAGATTAATTTCTGATTTCGTGATATATGCTTGAACGTAACCAACGATGTCTGCAGAACTGTGTTTTATACAGCTACTGAAGCCTAGAAGCCCACAAAGAATTGGTCACCTCGGTCCTTATTTTACAGAGTCGTGTCCCTTTTCGGGTGCAATAATCTCTGATTTTGTGATTATGCTTAAATATGATCAGTTATATCTAACTAACTGTGTTTGGTACAGCTACCAAATTATGAGGAAACTTTTTTATATAGTCGTCTTCAAGATGCCTACAAAAGAATTAGTCATCTCGGCCCATATTTTATGGATTTATGCCCCTTTCGGATATAATAATTGCTGACTTTGTTGATATATACATGTATGGTTGAATATGCAAGTTATATCTGCAGTTCCGCATTCGGTACATCTGCTGAATTTAGGAAACTAGTTGTATTCCTTGAATGTACAAAAACTTCATCGTCTTGAACCTTATTTTATGGCATTTTTCCCCTTTCCATGCATACTCTGTACCTTGACTCTTACCACATAGTCTCTAGAATTGTGTTTGGTGCAGTCGACAAATTTTAGTAGCTTGTTTATTTATCAAGTTGTCCTCAAGACACCTATTGACAATGATTTACCTCAACCTATATTTCATGCAGTTATGCCACTTATCAGTCATAATCTGTACCTGATTTCATAATATTTATTATTGTTTATTACAAAACCTGCATGTGTTTGTTAATTTACTTTGGCAAACATGTATATGCAGGTATATCAGTAAGTACCTTGATAAGCATGCTTTTAGACTTCCATGGAAGATTTCAGAGATTTCTCAATTTGGAGTGTTGGTAGCTTGATGATCCCACATGGTAAAGTCTCTTCCCCAATTTACTCTACACATGGGTCTCAATCACTTGGAGAAAGCCAAGGGGTTTTGATGTGATCAACTCATGTTATGTATTCGTTGATGCATTTCACAAAACTTGCTGAATTTTCTGAATTTTTCAGCGGATAGCATGGATGGCAACAAATATATTCATAAAAAAAGAACTTTGGGCAAACAGATCTTGCCTACAATTAGTCAGCAGAGGGAGGGAAAATTAAACAGCTGTTCTTTCGTTCTTGCTCAATGTGCACTTGACGAATAGGCATAATTCAATTATCTCAAAACATGCTTTGAAAGCTTATCCCAGGTGTCCAGGTTTTCTGCATATATGTATAGCAGCTCTACATTTAATTGTTCAAAACTTTTTTTCAGACCAAATGATGCTTGATTTTACATAGATTGTTTATCGCTATTGCACGATAACACAAATATGAGGTTCAGCAATATGTCATTTGATTTCATATAGTAATCCATAAAAATGTTCTTCTATTCTTGATATTTCAAATGTCATTCAAGAATGACACTCAATGAGTTTATAGATTTACAAATGTATTGTCAACTCTTCCTGCCAGGTGTTCTCCAAAGACTGGGGCTCTGATGTTGGAAAGATCAGCAAGCAGTGGTCTGGCCTTGTCCGGGAAATGTTCACAGATGCAGACAACTTTGGTGTCTCGTGTAAGTTCATCTGTAATGTCTCTGCACTCCAGTCCACATTGTCATACGTGATGTATGTTACATGTCTAAGGGATCTCTTCTAGCTTTGAGATTGCTGATGGCACATCAGCCTCGAGTTACCAAGTCCTCCATAGTCTTTTGATAGTGTTAAGACAAGAGTGACCAAGACGCTCCTCCAGATCGAGGCACATATCCACAATGTCTCTGGCTGAATTACTGCACCAAGTCTTTATTTGGTACATCTTTCATAAATATATGTCATGCCTGTCAAATCTCGTGATAATCAATACGACCAAGGCTTACTACGCTATGATGCAATTATGTAATAACATGCGGGTGCACATAGCGCTTGCATGTTCATGCCAAATAAAGAATTTAAATTTTAGTCGCGTATGACAGACAGTCGAAATGGAAAATGGTGATTGGCCACCACGATATAAATGGGACCTTGAGACACATGCCTCATTATGTTCAATGGCTAGACCAGAAGAGAATAGGCAGGGAAAAGCAGCTGCTTTTTGACGATGAGAGGGACTTGAAATGTGATAAAAATGAATTGGACCGTCCCGAGATCAAACTCTCTAACCATGTTAGGTGTGAAAGGACTTCACTGCCCACAAGACATATCTCGCCACCATAAGGCACCGGAAAATGATTTAACATTGGCAATACCACAAAACTTGAAAAATAGATATCATAGCGATTTCAAAATACTGAAAATCCAAGCAACTTTGAAGATGTTATTTGAAGATGGAGTTAAACAGACATATTCAAACAAAAGCATCATCTGTAAAAGTCCATGAATAATATAAAACAGCATCACCAATGTAAAAAAAAATGGTTCTTTGCTTAACTTCAGCGTAATGTCACATGCGCAAAGACATTGTGACGTGCCTTCAATCTCGGGATGGTCCTTTTCCCTAATCACAAGATTGATGGTCATGCATACACCATACTACTGCCAACAGAAACAGTGTTGAGATTATTACCTAGTCAGTTAGCTTCAATGTGATATGGATGAGTTCTATAGAAACAACAGAGCCTCACAATATCTTGCAGTTTTAAAGCATTAGACTGGTTGTTTAAAATCTGGGATTTTCTTTGGCCTGTGGAGAAAAGTAGAAGACACTCTAAGCAATCATAGTGTTTCTCACAGTCCATTGACATGATCATGATGATAGAGACAATTTCTCACAGTCCATTGACATGATCATGATGATAGAGACAATTTCTCACAGTCCATTGACCTGATCATGATGATAGAGACAGTTTCTCACAGTCCATTGACCTGATCATGATGATAGAGACAATTTCTCATGGTTCATTGACCTGATCATGATGATAGAGACAGTTTCTCACAGTCCATTGACATGTTTATGATGATAGACAGTTTCTCACAGTCCATTGACCTGATCATGATGATAGAGACAGTTTCTCATGGTTCATTGACATGATCATGATGATAGAGACAGTTTCTCACAGTCCATTGACCTGATCATGATGATAAAGACAGTTTCTCACAGTCCATTGACCTGATCATGATGATAGAGACAGTTTCTCACGGTTCATTGACATGATCATGATGATAGAGACAGTTTCTCACAGTCCATTGACATGATCATGATGCTAGAAACAGTTTCTCACAGTCCATTGACATGATGATGATGATAGAGACATTTTATATCAAGACACCTTATACTTACCTTGTGCATAATATTTAATATTATGCAATACTGTTGGGGTAGATTCTAAACCTCATATACCAAATGCCAGAAAAAACGGACACCCCCCTCCGGGGCCTCCATCAACTCCGGCGTCCTTGACTGCTCCAAGTTCCCGCCAAAAACTTAAGACCTCAGTTTGATTTCTAGCACGATCAAACCCACACGTGAATTTACTGTGCTCCTCAACTAAGGAGATTCATATACATTCATTGGATTTACTCGTGCTCTCAAGCCTCCCGTATTGGTCCGTGAGTTTTTACATTTATGTACTTTCTCATTATACCGAATTCCTTACCGCATTTCATTGTATATTTTTTAAAAATATGTACAGTAGAAATCCTCAGTGTATTGGGATCGCTAAGATATGGCGCTCGCCATTCTGTAAACAAGCATATCGGGTCTGTGCTTTCACTATGGGATTATTCTGCTCTGCATCGAGAATAATATATACGTTGTTTCATTGTAAATCGTATACCATTGTGATAAATATGTTAAATGTCTGGCACGACAAGGCTGGCACGACAAACTATGGCACGGAATTGGCTTTTACGATCATACGTTACGTTGAGCATTACTGATCTGGTAAGGGACTCTTGTTGACATGTTACTAGGCAGCCATTTTGACTGACAGCACACCTCTCTCGAGATAGTGCGTCGGAGTCATAGAGTCCTTTGCTGGAGAAGTTACGTAACCTCTTTGTTACTGTGAAGGTTAACCAGAAGACTATTCTGTGAAGTCATGTGACGCAGTCAGTATGTCGGCACCTCTTCCCACTTCCCTTATATGTGTTGTAATTTTTACCTGTATATGGCGAGATTCTGCTGGTGGACGTTTCGTCCCCGAGGCCCGCCCCCTGTACAGACCTTTTGGTCTTTGATATATGTTGGCATTTGTGGGAAGTTGATGCTGGGTCGACATCGGGCCTTACAGACTAGTCTTTTGTGTTAAATGCTGTCATTTACATCTGACGACGAAACAGCTCACCAATCTCCAATGTACGAGTTGTCACAGCGAAACAGCTCACCAATTACCAGTATACGAGTTGCCAGAGCATTTCCATCATAGCTCTCTAGATTTGTATCTAATACCGCTTATGCCGGTGCTAGGGGCCGTGTGGTCATATCATCCAAGTTGCCACATGAACAGGTACAATAAAAGCGTACCTGAGATACAACACATAGCACGAATCGTTAGATTCTTGGTATGTGCTTTAGAATAGGTTAACCAGAAGACTATTCTGTGAAGTCATGTGACGCAGTCAGTATGTCGGCACCTCTTCCCACTTCCCTTATATGTGTTGTAATTCTTTGTGTGAATTTCTATAGGTAGTTGGATATACCTTGGCAAGACAAAGCATGTACATGTAGACAGCTATACTAATAGCTTGAGCTCTGTACTGATATTCGCACTTTGGATTTACGTTTCAGAGAACGGTGTAATCACAACAATAGCACATTGTTGTCTGTATATTAGTAGAATGATGCGAAGTATTTTTTGGCATGTTATGGGAATAAAATACTGTCTAGAATGTTTCACGTTCCAAACATTCTTTCGCTCCAATACTATTTACAGTTGATGTATATAGGTGTACCGTAATTATCAACTATACGTTTGCACATGTATAGTAGTTCAACATGTGGTGCTGTAAAGGTATTTCAGTACAAGTGGGGCTATACTGATACCTATACAGTGAATCACTATTCATTGTTGCGCATTACGGTGTTGTACGCTTGATTTTTACGAATGGACAGAGACTTTCTTTGATTGAGCTCGTTTCTGTACACATAGTGGCATCTATGATGTTGTGGCGGTATGATTATACATGAGGTCCGTAGTACACTATGAGAGAACTACACCTGTGCGGGATCGTTCTATAAGCCCAGAGCTGGCACTGTGAGAAGTTTAATGCTCTGTACGATATGATTATTGGCACTAATATAATCATATCTATATATTTTCAGAATTATGTCTGACTCGGATAAATCTGGAAAAGCGTCCCCGTCCGGTTGCTCTAAATGCCATCAATGGTCGGTTAAGGGTACCATTGGGCATGAGTGCTCGAAATGTTCGCTATGCACGGAAGGGAATAGGTGCGAGGTATGCTCTGCCTGGCCGGAGGACGTCTTTCAGCGCTGGCTGTTAGTACGTTCACGGTCCGTGGCGGCACTACCGGCCGTGGACCCGGTTACCTCCGATTTGGGTGTTCCTGCGGTATCCCAACCCGTAGGAAGGTTTATACCCGAAGCGGAGCTAGATGCACGTTTTGCGGAGCTTTATCGTGCTCTGGGACTGTCCCAGGGCGCGACGGCTGCCAGCGAAACAGGCACACCGGTATTTGTGGTCCCCCATATAGGAAGCGCCGCGTTGGGAAAGCCCCCTGCTTCTTCTTCGACCAAGAAACGCAGGGCGTGCAAGTCGAAGGTGCGAGCCAAGACTCTGCGCGGCCCGTCTGAGACTTTTGTAGTTCCACCCAAGCCATCGAGTACTCCTACGACTCTAGTCGCTAGTGAGACACCATCCGATCCCTCTCGGGGTCCGACGGGAGATGGTATGGATGGGAACACAACTGTGCTCGATGGGATGGCCAAGTCCACCAACCTAGCCGAGATTGAGGTCGAGCAATCTCCGGCCGACACGGACCGCCCGGTTCGTGTTGTGGCGTCGTACGGTGGCCGTGATCACTCCGATGCCGGGTTGCTAGCCCGTGCTCGTGATCATGACCCCGTTCAACCGGGAACATCCGGCCTCGGCCGTGACGGTTACCCGTTGAACGGGGAGCATATCCAATCCTCTTGGTCATGCCCCATGGGTGACCTAGGATCTTCATCCGGCTCCGTCATCGGCTCTATTGATGATCGGTTGCTTGAGGACACAGATATGGAGGTCGGTTCAACGTCCGGAGAGGACCCCGTCCCTCACGTCGACTTGGACCAGGTACCATCGATGATACCATCGATGCGGCTCTTCTGCGGGCTGCCGCTCAACAGAAGATGCCGGGAGGCCCACAGCTCCTTACGCTCGGCCATATGTCCTCTTGGACTAGGTACGGCTCCACCCGGGTTCACTGAGCTCTTCAGAGGCCCCCCGTCCGAAGTCAAGTGGACGGAATCGGCTTCGAAGGTTGGACGGCAGTCCGCCTTTTTCCTGACAGGCAAGCAACATCGGGAGGATCTACATCCAAACGATACGTTGCGTCGGTCGGTTGAAGAAGAGCTCAAGGCGGCAGAGTGTTCGGCCCGGGCCGGGTTACGAACCTTTAGCCACCTTCTGCACATGACACACGCATCGCACGTAGCTGCCCTGCAGCGTACGGCTGACGACGCGGTGTCCCGGTTGCACTCCATGGACGCGGAAGCGATTCCGAAACCCGTGGTGCTTCCGGCTGGCGAAGGAGAACCGCTATCGGTTCCTCAAGCACCCCAGAGTTCTACCACGCTACTGCAACAGGGTTGGACCTTCTGACAAGGGTGATAGCCAGAGTGCAGATTGTCCGACGGAGACTGGACACAAAAGACCTTGTGCAGAACCTCTTGAGCTTACCTCTCGGTAGCCAAGAGCTGTTCGCCGACTCAAGGCTTACACTGCTAAAGGTCATATTGACTCTCAGGAGCCATGGTCAAGCAAACAAGACCCTTGCAGATTGTCGCGGAAAGATACCGAATGGAATGGAGCACTCCAATCCACTCTCCTCCGCTGACAGGGATCCCACTGGTGACCCCGTTACCTCGAGACTCGCGTCAAATTTCTATTATGCGGGACGAGATAACTTCCCTCCTCGCCTAGCGGCTGTAGTAGAGGTGACAGATCCGGCAACGGATCCGGGGGTTAACACCAGGATATTTTGGTGTCCAAGAAAACCGAGGGATGGCGACCGCTCCTCAATCTATGGCCCCTCAACAATTACACTCGCATCGAGAGATTCAAGATGGAAACTCTTCGATCTGTACGGGCCGGCCTTCGGGTCGGCATGTGGGCCGCATCAATAGATTTGAAGGACGCATACTTTCACGTACCGATCCATTCGGACTACGAAAGTATCTAAGGTTCGCCATCGACGGCAAGATATTAGAATTCCAAGCGTTACCGTTCGGAATTACATCTGCCCCTCGAGTTTTCACACGGGTAGTGGATGCCCTATCGGTCGTCCTACGGAGGTGTGGTGTGGATATCAGCACCTACATCGACGATTGGTTGGTCAAGGGACCGTCGGAAATGGCGGTCACCTATGCGATCAGGTTGACACTGCTCCATACGTTTCTCAGCGGCTGGATAGTCAACGTACCCAAGTCAGCGCTGACCCCGTCACAGTTGTTCATACACCTGGGGGTTCAGTTCGATCTCCGGATCGGGCGGGTTCGGCCTTCGCCGGCTGCCCTAGATCTGCTGGAGGAGATGCTCGCGGTGTTCTTCACCTGCCGAGCTCTCCCGGCGAGAGAGTTCTTGCGACTTCTGGGTCGACTGGTCAGTCTGGGAGAAGTGGTCAACTACGGTCCACTTCGACGCAGACCCATACAAATGTACCTTATGTCCTTCTGGAAACAGAGCACAGGTCATTTGAACCAACCAATCCCGATAGACTCGAATCTATTATCAGCCCTCGGCTGGTGGTGGAACCAGGACAACCTAGGAATGGTGGCTTACGCGTATCCTCCGACCATACTAATTCTGATGGTTCTCAAAAAGATCGAGAGCGAGAATTGCAGAGTCATTCTAATCGCTCCTTTCTGGCCGACACGATCGTGGTTCACAAGTCTCCTCAATCTTGTCGTAGACTACCCACGCATTCTGTCGGATCGTCCAGATCTCCACACACAATGCCGGGGGCGTCGAGTTCACGACAATCCAGCAATGTTCAAACTGACTGCTTGGAATCTGTCATTGAATCTCGACGTCAGGAGGGCTTTTCTCAACAAGCTGCCAATCTCATGGCACAATGTAGAAGGCCCTCCACCAGACGGGTTTATAACTCTAAAGTCTGTTCTCGGAGTGGTGCGAGAGAAACTATAAGAATCCCTCTCAAACAACTCCGGGAGAAGTAGCCGACTTCTTCGTATTCTTATACGAAGAAAAGGGACTACAACCAGTAACAACAGCTGGTTATCGGTCTGCCATAGCGACGGGTCTAAGGTTACACAGAGCAAACCATTAGACGACCTGATCAAAGGCATGTTCTACCTACGACCTCGGGCATGTCGGGTGAAGAAAATGCCTCCTGCATGGAATCTCGAATTGGTCCTAAATGCACTTACGAGACCACCTTTCGAGCCCATGGGTTAGGCCAGTCTTAAGATCTTGACACTTAAGACTGTATTTCTCGTCGCTGTGGCGTCCGCTCGACGGAGATCTGAGATCCATGCTCTCTCCGCTGAGAAAGATCGCCTACATTTTACGGGCGAAGGTCTGCTACTTCAGCCGCGGGCTGACTTTGTGTCGAAAACAGAGACTATCAAACATGGCGCAAAAACCTTGGTTTTAGCTGACCTAGGTAAGTTCTCCCCGGACGATAAATTCTTATGTCCGGTGCGTGCTGTGAAGTAATATATCGAAGCGATCAAACATCTTCGAACTTCAGACAATCATTTGTGGATTACCCATCAGATCAATAACCACAAACCGGCTTCCAAAGACACCATCGCTCGATGGATTGTTGAAACCATTCAGATGGTCTATGCAGCTGCCCAGACTAAAGAGTTTGTTTTCGCCAAAGCCCATGAGACCAGAGCGGTAGCCACTTCGGAAGCGTTATTTAAAGGAGTACTTACCTTATTTTTGGATGTGACTATATTTATCAACAAAGGCATTCAAAACCTTATTATATAAAACTTATGTTGATAGAATGCGAAATAAAAGAAATATTGAATATTTTGTTGCTCGCCACGGCGTGCACTGGGTGCCACCATTGCACCATTGTGTGACGTTTTTAGATGAGCGGAAGTGGATGTATACTCATCTAAAAACGTCACAACGTCATGGAGATTTAAGGTTGATCGTGTTGGTCATGCCGATAATTCACACGAGAAGGAACCCAGTAAGTTCACGGATGTTCTAGTTGAATTCAGTAGTTCAAGTGTAATCATGAAAATGTTTACAAACTTAGAAGCATCGTCGTGCAACTCAAATCACTGGACAATTGCAGAGGACGCTCTTTTAGTTTATCGCTCAGCTTCAAATTTTGTCCAAATTGAATCGAGCAAGTCTCAGCTGAAAAACTTGGGGAAGAAAATTCTTCAGTTGGCGGAGATAACCAACAATTTCCTTTTAGGAATTACCCCCGTGGGATTTGCCGCGCCAGTTTTTTCCTAGAATTAAAACTCGGACCCAGAGTAACTCAAATGTCCGTAGTTGAAAAGTCCCTGGATCAAGCGTTAGTCGTGACGTCACCTGAATACTGACGTCATCAGCCACATCATCCTACAGGCAACATGGCGGCGCCCACGTCGACCTCAAAGCGAAAACACGGCTTCACAAATTGTAATAAAAATAATAGGTTATCGCCATTAACGACAGTAAAATAGTTGGTTATATTTCTTTTAGAGTCTAACCGTTATAATAGGAACCTATATAAAATACGGTTAAGTACTCCTTTAAGGGAGCTTCACTTAGTGACATCATGGACGTTGCTCAGTGGAGATCTGAGGCTACTTTCATCAAGTATTATCTCCTGGACCCTTCTACGTCGACAGCTAGCATTGAAATGGCTACTCTCACTAAAAGGCTGACAATGCCGCGCATACTATTCCGGTACCTTCCGTTAGAAAGCGCGTTTCGAGCACTCATGTCCAAAGGGACCCGCCCGATGCCTATGCGTCCTCGGGGAACAAGCCTCGGCCGGAGTCAAGAAAGCATTAAGTGAGTATATCAAATCATCACAAATAATGTTTACCCTTTGTCATTGGGCTCGTATTATTAGGGGTTTTCCCTAGCAGGTGTACCAAAAGGAAAGCTCGGACTTTCACTCGAGTTATCAGGTAACAGAGAGGCCTGGGTTACATAATCAATGACGGCCTTTTCGCTCTCAAATTGATACAGGTATCTACCTTTTGTCTTTGGTTAGCCTACCCGCCAGGGTTCCCACAAATTCTAGGGTTACCCAACAGTATTGCATAATATTAAATATTATGCACAAGGTAAGTATAAGGTGTCTTGATATAAAATGATAGGGTTTTTGTAACCCCCCCATTTTATGAAAGACCCTTATACTTACCTTGCGATCCCGCCTCCCACCCACACTGTTAATCAAAGACTGGGGGAGGTACATAAATGTTCTTACTTTAAATACTATGTTTTTATAAATCAAACTGAGGTCTTAAGTTTTTGGCGGGAACTTGGAGCGGTCAAGGACGCCGGAGTTGATGGAGGCCCCAGAGGGGGGTTGTCCGTTTTTTCTGGCATTTGGTATAAGAGGTTTAGAATCTACCCCAACAGTATAGCATACTATTAAATATTATGCACAAGGTAAGTATAAGGGTCTTTCATAAAATGGGGGGTTACAAAAACCCTATCAGTTTCTCACAGTCCATTGACATGATTATGATGCTACAGACAGTTTCTCACAGTCCATTGACATGATCATGATGCTAGAGAGCTTCTCACAGTCCATTGACATGATCATGATGATAGAGACAGTTTCTCACAGTCCATTGACATGGTGATGATGATAGAGACAGTTTCTCACAGTCCATTGACATGATCATGATGCTACAGACAGTTTCTCACAGTCCATTGATATGATGATGATGCTAGAGACAGTTTCTCACAGTCCATTGACATGATCATGATGATAGAGACAGTCAGTCCATTGACATGATGATGATGATAGAGACAGTTTCTCACAGTCCATTGACATGATGATGATGATAGACAGTTTCTCACAGTCCATTGACATGATTATGATGCTACAGACAGTTTCTCACAGTCCATTGACATGATCATGATGATAGAGACAGTTTCTGATGGTCCATTGACATGATCATGATGGAAGAGACAGTTTCTCGCGGTCCGTTGACATGATGATAGAGACAGTTTCTCAGTCTGTCGACATGATCATGATGATAGAGACAGTTTCTCGCGGTCCGTTGACATGATCATGATGATAGAGACAGTTTCTCGTGGTTCGTTGACATGATCATGATGTTAGAGACAGTTTCTCGCAGTCTGTTGACATGATCATGATGGAAGAGACAGTTTCTTACAGTCCGTTGACATGATCATGATGATAGAGACAGTTTCTCACAGTCCAGACATGATCATGATGATAGAGACAGTTTCTCATGGTCCATTGACATGATCATGATGATAGAGACAGTTTCTCACAGTCCATTGACATGATCATGATGATAGAGACAGTTTCTCACAGTCCGTTGACGGGATCATGATGCTGGAGACAGTTTCTCGCAGTCCGCTGACGGGATCATGATGTTGGAGATAGTTTCTCACAGTCCGCTGACGGGATCATGATGCTGGAGACAGTTTCTCACAGTCCGCTGACGGGATCATGATGCTGGAGACAGTTTCTCACAGTCCGCTGATGGGATCATGATGCTGGAGATGGTTTCTCACAGTCCGCTGATGGGATCATGATGCTGGAGATGGTTTCTCACAGTCCGCTGACGGGATCATGATGCTGGAGACGGTTTCTCACAGTCCATTAACGGGATCATGATGCTGGAGACAGTTTCTCACAGTCCGTTGATGGGATCATGATGGAGACAGTTTCTCACAGTCCGTTGACGGGATCATGATGCTGGAGACAGTTTCTCACTGTCCATTGATGGGATCATGGTGCTGGAGACAGTTTCTCGCTATCAGTTGACGAGATCATGGTGCTGAAGACAGTTCCTCACTGTCCGTTGACGAGATCATGGTGCTGGAGACAGTTTCTCGCGGTTCGTTGACGGGATCATGGTGCTGAAGTCGGATTCTCACTGTCCGTTGACGGGATCATGATGCTGGAGACGGTTTCTCACTGTCCGTTGACGGGATCATGATGCTGGAGATGGTTTCTCACTGTCCGTTGACGGGATCATGATGCTGGAGATGGTTTCTCACTGTCCGTTGACGGGATCATGATGCTGGAGACAGTTAAAGATTCACAAATGTCTGAAGGAGCTTGATTTTTAATATCATTTCTGTTATGACATCTTATAATTCATCAGCTCTCAGTTCCTTTGCATTTTTCTAATTTGGAAATGTTTGTTTCCCTATTTACAGTTCCCAAGGATCTTGATGTGAAGATAAAGGCTGTCTTATTGGGAGCTGTCTTCCTCATTGTAAGTTGTCTCCTCTCATCCATTTAAATACTCAAGGCTAAGGCCCCTGTTATGTATCTGCTTATCAGTGTGCATTTAATTATACAACATATATAGTGCAGCCACCTTTGTTTGCATACAACTCCTGGCACCCGGTGCATTTGATCTTGGCATGGGCTGTAAACAGCAATGTCAAAGATGCAGTAATTTACAGGTGGTTGAGAGTTGAAATAGTTCAGTTTTTGCCCTTTGCCCCTGATGCATCTTATTCTATAATGTATAGAAATGTGCAATCCAATACTAAAATGTGTAATGATCACACTTTACACGACAGTGAGCCATAGTACATCTTGAGACACCTCAATGTAATATATAAATGTTTGAATGGGCATCATAATTTTATTGGAGTGAGTGGCTGTCAGCACAAATTCACAGAAGCATTATCATGATAAATGGAGTATATCGCAACTCATCCATCCAACAAATTTATTCAGCCTGACCCTGCTACACTCTCTGACATTTTGATTCCTTCCAGTGTTAAAACTACACAAGTGGCTGGAACCAAATTTACAACGAAAATGATTCTATATAATGAAGTAGTTACATGTATTGTACATCACAAATATGTTCCATATAGAACAAAATTGGTTCAATATACAACCATTTTAACCATGTTGGTTCCTTTCAGTGTTACAATATAGCTGCTGGAACCAAATGAACAACTAAACTGGTTCCATATAGAACAAAATAAA
Source organism: Hanleya hanleyi (assembly GCA_036873755.1). Classification (NCBI taxonomy): domain Eukaryota; kingdom Metazoa; phylum Mollusca; class Polyplacophora; order Lepidopleurida; family Hanleyidae; genus Hanleya; species Hanleya hanleyi. Next base: position 127,892 of record JAVTVY010032488.1, read on the forward strand.
ATAAGTTCAATATAGAACCATTTTAGTTCAATGTACATATAGAAGCATATTTGGCTAGTCCATTAATGGTTTCACAAATGTATGTATTAAACAGAAACAAAACAGTGGAAGAGAATGTTTCAAAATAATATTCTTGGTTCACTTTCATGGAGATATTGGTGCCCTTTCATTCAACTGAACTGTTGAGCTGTGGGTAAAGTGAATTGTTTAACTGACGTTGAGATATTCAGTGAAGTCATGAAGTCTGACAACCAGCAATTGTCTTGTGCAAGATTTTCCAGTCAATTATCACAAGACCTATCCCTGAAACTATCAGCCTTTTATTGAATATATATATATATATATACATGTAAATCAAATCTTGGAGACACATGAGCGGGCAACAGTTTCTCTGATCTGGTGAAATTACAATTGATTTGTGATACAATTGTTTTAATTTCTGAGGATGGTAAGGGTAATGTCTGGATTCTAATTGAACAATCCGAAGGACAGCTCATCTTCATTATGTATTAATGTGTTGTCTCTTATTTATTTCAGGATTTCATGTTTTTCGAGCAAAAACAGAATAACAATAATCGTTAGAATGTCTGAGGGGGAACTTTGAGGACTGAGAAAGAGGAATCAGTGGTGTTACAATGTACATGAGTGGCCAACATTGCTGTCTTACCTGCTAGAGGTCAAAGTTCATGCCTAACTGCTGTGTAACCATAGTAACTGATATAATCAGATTGTGTTTACACGATTTACTATACTTAGACTATGTTTGTAATTTATAAGAGATTTTGTAATTTATAAAAGATTTTGATGATTTGATCTATGCCCACCCTGTTCCATAAAAAGAAAGTTAACAATTTTAGCACCTTCAGATAGAGGTGAACTTGAATGTGAACTGTCACCACCATGTCATATGTGTGATGATCACATTCAACTATGTTTAACTTCATTGGCCAGACAGCTGTGTTCGTGGTCACACTTCGGTAATTCCTCAAATAATTATTACAATACAATCACCTTAAATTTAATTGTTTACTCTGTCGTCCCGTCTGTCTGTCTGTCTGTCTGTCTGTCCGTCTGTCTGTCTGTCAAACCTAAATTATATAATCAACTAGTGCTAGAATTTTGACTGAATGTTCTTGAAACTTTGCAGGTTTATAAAACATGCTTTGAAGATTTGCCCTGCTATTTGTGAGATGAAATATAATATCATCATATTTATGAGGTGTTGAACTTTGCCAATTTCATCATCAATTACAGTGCACTCAACTACAATGTATAATGAATTATTTCTAGAATTTTGGCTGAAGATTACTGAAACTTTACAGGGTTATAAACATGCTTTGAAAATGTGCCTTTGATGAAATATCAATTTTTTTTCAAGTCTATTTTATTCATTTACAGGCTTATAGAATATGCTTTGAACCTGTGCACGTCGTGGTATTGTGAGATGAAATATTAGTTTTTACCCCTCGGCCGAAGGGTATTGTTGTCGTCATGTCCGTCTGTCCGTCTGTCCGTCCGTCCGTCCGTCCGTCCGTCACACCTTTCTCGTTACCAAGATATCTTCAGAACGACTTCACACCAAACTTGCAGTGCACATCCGTATGCGCGTGACGCAGAACCCTATTGAATCTGGACCTGATTGGTTGGAAACTTTGGCGGCCATCTTTAATTTATGCGAAACCATCACAGCTTTCTCGTTACCAAGATATCTTCAGAACGACTTCACACCAAACTTGCAGTGCACATCCGTATGCGCGTGACGCAGAACCCTATTGAATCTGGACCTGATTGGTTGGAAACTTTGGCGGCCATATTTAATTTATGCGAAATCATTAATCTTGTGTATCTTAGGTACCATTTCACTGTTCCGTGTGTGAACTTGGTATAGATCATCGATGCATCAAGAAACTTCAAAGGAATGACCAAACCAGTTTCCCTGATTCGGTGGAAACCTTGGCGGCCATCTTTAATTTATGCAAAATCTTTAATGATATATATCTTTGATACCATTCAAGTGTTCTATACGAAACTTGGTATACAGCATCGATGTATCAAGAGACCTGCAATGTATAACCACATCAGTTCCTCTGAGTGGCAGGAAGGATGGGCGGCCATCTTTAATTTATGCGAAATCATTAATGATCTCTATCTCTGATACCGTTCGAGTGCTCGATGTAAAATTTGGCATATATCATCGATGCATCAATAGACTTACGATAAATGGCAGTTCTGGTGTTTCTGATTGGGCGGAAACCTTGGTGGCCATCTTTAATTTATGCAAAATCTTTGATGATGTATATCTTTGATACCATTTCAGTGTTCTATATGAAACTTGGTATACAGCATCCATGTATCAAGACACTTGCAATGAATAACCACATCAGTTTCTCTGAGTGGTGGGAAGGATGGGCGGCCATCTTTAATTTATGCGAAATCATTAATGATCTCTATCTCTGATAATTTTCAAATGCTCTATGACAAAATTTGGTATACATCATCGATGCATCAACAGACTTGTGTAATGAATACCGACTTCTCTGATTGGACATAAACCTTAGAGGCCATTTCTAATGGCAAATTTTTCCATAATCTGTATATTTGTCACTTGACTGCTTGGTGTTCCTGAAGTCTTGCTTCAAATTGAATACATTATGAATGGCTGGCGCCCAGAGCCGAGGGGTTTTCAGATGCGCAGCTTCGTATTATCAAATGTATCATACATTTGGCATTGCTCCCCCCCCCCCCCTCCAATTAATTTCAATGAACATGGTGATCTTGTATAATCAACTGTTTTGACTGGAGAGCCTTGGAACTTTGTAGGCATGCTACTTACTTTGGAGATTGGTACATTCTATTTATGAGATAAATGGTTAATTTTATCAAATTTCCTAGCATTTGCATTTAGCATCAAGGGTAATCATCTATTGCAGTCAAATAATGCTATCAATTCACCAACCTCGCACTCTCTGGTTTACAACACAGCAGAATTCTGATCTAGAATGGTCATGTATTTAATTGGATCTGGAACAGAGGCATTCACATTTGAACAGACAAACTTTTCATTTGGACAAAATTAAATGAGTCGTTCTAATAAATTTTGATCACCCTCTCAACTCATATAAAGAAATATTGGAATACATGTATCTACATGATTTTGGACTATTCTGTCAAATGTCTGTTGACTTTACGTTTTAATAAATTTGATCATCGGCTGATTTGATGGCAGGAAATTTCACTTTCTGGGTAATAGAATTATAAGAGAATTGGTCTCATGAATCATGCATACATAAAGCCCTGGAACATTCCAGCAGAACGATTCAATTTTGTGTGCATCATTAATATTCCAACTTATATTCATGTGTGGAATATAGCATATAAATTGCCAAAAATACATCAATATCTCTTATAAAATACAGATATGAACATTTTTATGCATAACAATTTAAAAAGGTGCATGTACATGTATCATTAGTTACATATGAATATTTAAGTGCTTATATTAACAGATATTTACAAATTTATCATATACTTTAGTTAAATGTATAATGTACTCAATTATTACAAGTTTTGCCTATAGGGTATTGGTGTCGGCGTCTGTCAGTCCTGCAGGCCGTCAATCTTTCTCGTGAACACGGTACCTCAAGAAGGATTATAGCAAGGCATTAGCGACTGGTGGTGGGTCAGAAGCCTGTTGAAAGTGAACAACCTTGACTTATTCTATCAAGGTCAGATACTAGTATTTGCTAAATTCTAGCATCTCCAAATTCATATTACATGTATTACATAAACAAATGGTGATTGACTAGAAGCCTATCGGTGTTGACTGAATTTGACCTATTTTTTCAAGGTAATATAATGTTTATTACATGTATGATATCACATGATGAAATATAGCTAGGCTTTCTAATACTATGTTTTCATCTGGCAATGGTCCAGAAGTGTATTACATATCACAGACCTTGACCTATTTTGTTCAGGTCAGATTTTATTTAGTACGATATTGCATGAAGAATTATATCTTACAGTGTCCCTATTTATACCACAACAGTGGATGGACGGACCATCTATTCCTTGAGTCTAAGATTTCCAAATTTATGTTCCACGTGCAATTAAGTGAGAATAGACCAGAAACCTGTTGAAGATATCTAACATTGATCTGTTTTCTCCAATATAAAATCACTCGATTTGTAGTATGAAGAGCTACATAAAAGACAATATTTAGAACTAGGAATTCGGTCCGGCTCTACCAGAACCTCAGAACAGAACATTTTTTCATCAATTTTAGCCTCGGTAAAAGCTCACCTGGATCAACTCATTATTTCTTGTACGAGAGCATGACAGCCAACCCTTCTAGATCATATTTTTGTTGTCCTAGTTGTCAAAGTTCTAAAACTACATCTTAAACAATGTATGCTTGCTGATTGCAGACAATACCTGATAGCCAGAGTGTATGGGCCCATTGGTCTGTTTTAACTTATGAGGTCAACTTTCTCAATTATGATAATTAATGTGTGATACATAGATAGATGCATTACCGTATCTATTGGTCAGTGAGACACCTTTCAGGTCTTTATGTTCACATGCCATCATGCCATTTATATTAATGAAATGTCCAGTGTTTACAACAGAAGACCTGGAATATGGATGTCCTATATGAATGTGATGAGCGTGTCTGTCTGTCTGTCCATCTGTTAGGCCTGGTACACATGAGCCAGTTTTCCTTGACAAGTAGTGGTCATTAGCTTGATTACAAGCTTGTATTATAGACGATGACAGTACCATACCAGATATAGCGATAGTCATAACAGTCTTACACACCTTTGGACTCACTTGTCAAGGAAAACTAGCTCGTGTGTACCCAGCCTTAACTTATGTAAGCTGTGCAATATCTCTAGTTTCAGGTCATGACTTCGGGTGTACCTAACCCATGAAGCAAAGAGGAACCCTGTTCATTTTTAGTTCAAAGGACAGAGTCACTGTAGCCGTGAAAAAGTAAATCATTGAAATTGTTATGTTTATGCTTTAAGTACAGTTCAGAGATATGGATTGTGAATGGTGGAATCCAATTGATGACAAAGAGTAAACCTTGTCAACTGGATAATAATATGTATTTGCCAATTGATGTTTACTCATCAGACAATTAGGAGCCATCTGTCTGTCCATCTGGTTGATACTTCATGTTGGAAGCTTAATTGTCTGGGTCTTTGTGTCACTGAAAAGGCACAAGTCTGGACACATTGTTGTCCCCGAACTTGGCTATTGTATGCATTGTCTCGTGAATCTTACATGGAGTATGAACCGTCCATCTTGCTTGTTAACGTAATATCCCTTGAAGGATTATAGTCACTGCTTTTCAAATTCATAGAACATATGGTAATGGGTCTGATATCTATTGAAGATGACAGACCTTGACTTTTTTGTCAAGGTCAGATTTAAGTATTGGTTATAACTTTTGAAGGATTACATCTGGGGATTCCAAATACAAATATTTCACTAGGAACCTTTGCAATTTGACTGACCTTGACCTATTTTATGAAGATCACATTTTAGCTATTGCAATATCTCGAGAGATCATAGCTAGACTCTCGTAATTGTTCTCTTAAGATTTGGTGCCCGTAAAATGGTTGTGCAAGCATATATTCAACTCCATAAGGCTGTCTTGTTTTTGTATATTTTTGCTTAAATTCTATTTCTTTTCACTTCTTTGGAATTGTATTGAAATCAGACAATTGTAGGCCTGTGAAGTTGAAGTGATGAGGGACCAGACTGTTTTCTCAGTTTAAACAGGGTTCTGGATTCACAGGTAGGCCTATATATGTCAGCTGAATGGGGTTTTTGTGCTTGACAAGATATCGTTAGAAATTTTGCTGTACATTGTGCATATGGCATTTATAAGGTTTGAATTAATGCTGGGTACTTGTGGGAAATAGTCAATAACATTTTGTATTTGTCCTATAGTATTTTAGTGAAACATGACATTTGGGAGGTTTTCTTGAAGTACCGTACACAACCAGCACTAATCACTTCTTTGCTGTAGCCAATACAGACATTTTATCTCACATAGTATCTTTTACATATGGTTTGGCCACATATTAAAAGTCTGCCAATGGGTCTATCTTGATGCAAATTTGTTGTTCTGACTCTTCTTATGCATATAACTCCTGGCATCATTGCATGTTTGACCACACTTTGGTCATGTAGCCACTGACATCATCAGTGTTCGGGGCAGGATGTTATTAAAAATTGTTCATATTCCATGACCCAGAAACTCGACAGCAAAATGTAGAAGTGTGAATGAGTGTCGTTAGAATGATTACGGCTACAAAGATATGCTACAAATTGTACATAGATAAATTATCAAAATGTTTAACCATTTTTATTTTTGTATCCTTTGTCATGTTTTTGGGTGAACGGGTGTACTTAAATTTAAGTTAATAATTTTAATTCCATTGCATTCCATTCTAAATACATATTTTCTGCTTTTTTTTATTTTGTAGAGTTTTGCAGAATAAATATATATATACATATTCCTTTTCCGATTAACCAAAGATTGTACATATATATATATAATAAGGAATAGGAGCTGCTAAGCCTTGTGACAGGCCTGGTGTGAATATGGTCTTCATATCTTGGTATATTGTCTAGTTTCAGTACTGGACCATACATGATCTGCCTTGGTGATGTGAGCCTGGAGAATCATCATACCCTCACATACATGTAGCGACAGCCCATCTTAAATAGCTTGATTTCACCACTCTGCGATATTCAACCGAGGGGTATTGTCACTATCATGTACGTCAGTTTTCCATAACCAGTTCTTGATTCAAAAGAACGAAGCCTCATATATAACCCATATGCATCTGGTCACAGACCAGTCCATTCAATAGAAGTAACAGTGAACAATTGTTTGTTTTACCAGATTGAAATGAACCCCTTTTGTCATACACTTGTCTCTCATTCATGTCATTATTGTTCAGTTCATTATAAAGCGGCTGTCAACATTATATGAGCAATATGAATGCTGTTGCAATGAAAATTCACTATAGTTTGACCCAGCTATAGTGAGGTCAATATTTTGTCTTGTAACTTCAGCCCTCGGCTCCAGCTTAGGACAGCATGGTTTACTATACCATGTTGTCTGGCGCAGGAGGTAGATTAAAGTGCCAAATAAATTAGGCTCTCTGACGCTCCATTGTGATCACCAGTGTCTGTAGAGCCTAATTTTCAAGCTTCGAAATTCAATTTTTTTTGTAGATTTGGTTAGGTTTTTGTTCAAACAACCAACCAAATCTTGTAACTTCAGCGTTATGAGTGGCAATTGTAATCAGACGTTACTGTCGAGATCTTGGTGAACCAGACTTGAACCAGACATATTTAACATATTCAGCACCAGTGGCATGGCCTGTTTTCATTTGGTCATTTCAATGTAATCTGGATGCTTCTGATAAACCATAACTCTATGAAAGTCGATCTGGTAAGAAAAACGAAACTCCAGTGGGCCTCCTTGGGTTTCTTTTGAATGTAAGCCATTTTTCCCCCCTCAGAGTTGAGGAATGACTTACCGATGTTTTCAGTGTCAATTGGTGATGATCTGTTCATGCAGAGAGCCGTTTGGATGTTCCTGTAAGTGTCTGAAGTACAGGTACTGTGTAATGCTGTACAACTGATTTTGAAGGTGTGTTTGGAGTGGAAGTTCAGTATGTTAGTTTTGTCCACAGCTGATACATTTTGATAGTCATATCTCCAAAGCGGGATGATGTCACTGACTTGACATAACACAGGACATCACCACGTTTATCATTGCAGGTACATTATGGGGATGTGGAATGTAATTGCAATATAAGAGGATATATAGGTATAACTGTACCATAGCTTGTAATTGTAAGTGCCTACAGTTCTCTAATGATCCATTCACTTCGGACCAGACAACGAAAGCTTGTGTCGGCTTGTATCTGAAATTAGTTTTCTTGTATGCAGTTTCAAAGATTGCCTATAACTGTTCCTTTCTGGCATGTCTGTACTGGGCCCAATACAAACCATCTGTACAAATCATTATACCAATGGAGATGGAAGCAGGTCCATCATAATGATTGGATTATCAGAGAACTTCTCATAACCTTGCGAATGTGAATGCTTTTAAATTTTCCATTTTGTCACATTATGTGGTCACTGTTGTATATCTGTCATCAGTTTATGATCTTGCACCATGACGCGCAGAAGATACATCTATTTACACAGGGTGACCTATTCCACCACTTTTATATGTATATCGTAAATCCATGTCAATTTCACTGAATGACTTTTTTTTTTGTGTAAAATATGCTATAAATATGTGATACAAGTTCATTCCAATGATCCATATGTAATTCTGTCCATATTTGTGAATTAAAAGAATGAAAAAGCTAAAACTTTGTGATTTTTCTCGCTATGATACTACACTACCACATGCAACAGCCTCGCTAGGAACCACTTTCAACTGATGGTATTCACCCCTTAAACAGAAAAGGCTTGCCGATGCTTAGGTTTGGCAAACAAATTCCTGGCCGCGAACCAGACTGGCAGGTAGTTGAATATGTCATCTAAACCACATCCCCAACATATTATAGGCACAATTTGATTGCAGAGGTAAAGAGGAATGCTTTAACACCATTTGTAAGATGGGTTTTCACGAGCCGAGTCATTGAATATCTGATGCTACGGGTAACAGTAGCTAATTTATATTGTTCATGAAGCAATTAGTGAGTCACGTAGATCTTCTTGACGACATACACATTATGATGACTTGCCAGAAGCCAGCCTGTAATTATACGTCTGTCAATGTTGCCATTAGCTAATTAGTCCATATGTCTATTAGCTTCTCTCGTGAACACAACTAATATATAGTCCTAGATTTTTCACCCATTTTCTGTTTATACACCTTCGATAGACGGGGTTGTATATTGTGATTATGATTGTTAAGCACCCACCATTATATAAAAAAAACTGCTCTCAAAACAGAGCCACAAATAAGTCTGATAGATCTGCAGCCAAACACTCAGTTACCACAAAGACAGATGGTTCAGTTAAAGATTTCATATAATTAACCAATCAAAGAATAAGCACAGTTACAAAATGTCGTACAATGTCACTAAACAATAGGTTTAGTCCAATACTGTAAAAGAGTGTCGCAGACAGCTTAAATGATCCTAACTGTTCATTAACAGTCTGCTAAGTGTCGAATTCAGTCCACTTTCTTCCTGGGGTTGCTGTGCAACTCCCAGTTGCTTTATCTCGAGTCCAGTCATGTAGTCCAATCCTGGTGAAATCCACATGTTTCACATACCACAAAGCAGTCCAATTTCTGTAACTCGAACCAAGCAACAACACTATTTGAATTTCTCCCAACACTGTCGACATTGCAATGAAATTACACGAGTTTCCAACAAGAGACCTTCAACCAGCACTTCTGTGATCCAATAACTAGTAATTCCACTCGCACGCTTTGTGTGAAAACACTTGTTGACAGTCCAAATGTTCCTCAACCAGTTAAATAATCTTGTACAATGAGATGAGTAGTATAGAAAGTGGATATTCAACAACATTGACCATTGACCTCTGTGGCACGTGGCGGTCACAGAGATCATCAAGTGCATTATAGTTCCGGCAAAGGTTATGTGGTTGGCATGATGACGTCCCGTCCGGTCTCTATGTCGCATGTATTCCTCCGCGGTCTGGCGATGATGCGGTCAGCCTCCGCGGACAGAGTAGTCCCAAATACGTGGGGAGCCGGGAGAAATTCTCTGAGTGCATTCTGACCTGGTTCTGGTATTGAATGATAGGAATGCATGTACTGACCTATATATGGGTATTTTCCATCCAGTCCATCATCCGGGTCCTTGTCTGACCTATATCTGGGTTTTCCCAGTGGTTATGTCATCCGGAGATTGAATGCATGTACTGACTTGTATCCAGTCCATTCACCTGGGTCCTCGTGACCTTGGAGCGGGGGCTTGTCCATCTGTGCCCTTCGGTGGGAAGTGTTACAGTGATTGTATGCATGTACTGACTTGTATCTGGGGTTTTTCCATTCACGTGATCAGAGGTCAATAAGCGTGAGTGTGCTTGTGTTTGACATGTGAATCGGGCGTGATAGCTGACCTATATTCGGGTCCTCGGTCTGGGCCTCTGGAATGATAGAGATGTACTGACCTGTATCCTTTCATCTCACCTTTACATCCGGGTACAGATCACTATAGTACAAGGTCATTTGAATGAATGATAGGCATGTACTGACTTGTATGTGATTTCCCGCGCACATCAACTGTGTCGTCTGCATAATGGAGCATTCGTGAACACTGGATTGCATCAGCCTTACATTCGGGTACGTTGGCTGACCTATATCTGCATTGGCTGTCTAAGAATCAAGGAGCTGACTGATTGGCTCTATTTCCGACCTAGCCATTGGTTGAATTATCGAACGTTGATTGGTCCAAATGAATTGCCCACCCTTCCCAGGTTAATCTACAATCTCACCAAGCTCGCTATGGCAAACTACTATGTTAAATGAATTCCTATACTATAACATGCACAAGTCAATGTACTGACCTATATGATTGATTGAATGAAAGGCATGTACTGACCTGTATCCTTTCATCCCATCCATCTTTACATCCGGGTCCTTAACTGATATTGACTCACATTTAGTAGTATAAAAGTACAATTTATGACCCAAACCTACACCTGCTTTGCTTCCTGCCTTATCTCCGCAAGGAATTATCAATACAAACGGTTAAAACGGAAGTTTAAAACAAAAGTTGTCTCCCCTGGGGAGTTATCTCCCCTTTGGGGAGCTCTCGCTCAGCTCAGCCAGGATATATAAGGCCTGCACACAGCATCAACTTCCTCTTTTCTCGTTTGTAACCTCGAGTGGTCACATCAGGGAGTTCAATACAGTGCTAGTTGTTGTTGTATAAACTTGTACTTTATTTACGGAAAAATTTTCTTGAATTATGTCTGAGTATTCTATCCCAATTATTTCAAATTCTTGCCGTTCGTGTGGGCGAGTTTTGACACGTTTAGACGCCCACACGCGTTGTTTCGCATGTAAAGATAAATTATGCTATCAAAATAACACGTGTGCTGAATGTTTGTCTTGGGATGCATGTACTTGGAAAAATTATGCTCAGGCACGTAGGTCTTATCTACTACAGGCTACTGAGAACCCCGCTCTATCGGAGGTCGATAGACGCGTTTTAGAAATTGCCTTAGTGGAAGACATCAAAATTAATGAAGATCTTGGAGGTCCCGATTTGGATTTGTCTCATAAATTGAAAAGTCCGACACCTTCTTCTGTGTCTGGAAATATTCCACCTAGTGGTACCGTTGTACAGGAAGATAACGAGAGTGTACTTGATAGCCTAACCTCCACTGGTATAGCCTTGTCTGGAGGCCTTGGGAAACCGGTTTCTTTGTTCAGACAAACAAAGGCCAGGTCGCGGTTGCCGGGGCACTCTATTGTCTCCAACGGACAAAAGAATTCGATTTCACCGCGTGTCAGTTCACCGACTCCTTTGTCAATTGCTCTTTCACCGGCTGATTCTTACAATAGGAATAAACATCGTCGTTTATCTCCTTTACGATTTAAATCTACCTCTGCTGTTTTGTCTAAAAAGAAAACAGCCTCTCATTCTATGGAAGGGCGTTCGAACTCGACTTTGAATGTTCGGATTACGGATTTGCAACCTCCGGTTTCGGCATATGTTGACACGTCACGTCGTCGTTTCCGTGTGTCTGATCGTCGCTCTTGTTCATCGCAACGCCGTTCTCGTTCTCGTTCGCCTGTACGTCGTTGTGTTCCATCTCCTCGACGTTCTGTTACGCCGTCTCGTCGGGTGTATTCGTCTGTACGTGGTTCTAATTCACCTGTTCGGCGTTCTCGTTCCCCAGTTCGTAGATCTCGTTCACCGGTTCGTCATGGTACTATTTTACGGCCTTCCCATTCTCCGGTACGCCGTTCTCGTACTCCTGTTCGACGTTCCCGTACACCTCCACGCCGTTTACCACGTCGGTCTGTCTCACCTGCCCATCGACATCGCCAAGTTCGTCAAGCGCAGACTCCGTTTCTTGATTATTCTTTTAATCGGAGTTTACCTTCTTCCCATCGTCGTCACACCGTTCGTTCTCCATCACCGGTTTCGACGACTTTGTCTGATGATCATGATTCCTCTTCGGCGTCGGATGGTTCGGAGGATTCATCTATGATGGCTTTTTCTGACAAAATTAAAGCGCTTTTGGCGCTTGTTCCGGACATGCCTACTCCTTCGAAGGCGGTTTCTTCTTCTCGAGTTAAATGTCCGACTGCGGCTTCTGCCGCGTTTACGTCTACGTCTGCGTCACGGAAGACGCCTTTCTCCTGCGCCCCGTCTTCAGCTTGGGAGTCTAATCTTGAGGTATTTGATCGTCAATTGGAAGATGACAACAAATTTAAGAAGCCCTCGTTTCCATTTCATCAAGTCCATGACAACGTTTTACCGGATAAACCGCCCAAGCCTGATCGGGATTTGAGTCAAATTACGAAGACAGCCGCTTCAACTGCTGTTGCGGTTCCATCCAAAGTTTTTTCTAGCATTATGGATATGTTGCTGTCTATTCAACGCACTACATCCTTCGCGGATTGGTTTCTGTTGGCTTCATCTCGGATTTCCTTGGATCCTGCGTTACGTTTGAGTGATGGTTCGGCTTCTTTGTCTCCTGGTCGCATGGCGTATTTGCGTGCTTTCATGGACACTCTCATTAAAGCTAACCGTCATGTCATTGAGGCGGGTGCTTTTTCTTATGTTTCACTTCTTCAAGCGCAGCGTGCTTCGTTGCTTAAAGGGGTCAAGCCTGACGTTCCATACTTTGTTAAGGATCAACTGCGACGTCAGCCGTTATCCTCTAAGTGGGTTTTCAACAATGCTATCGAGTCCGTCATGCCTGCTGTTCGTGAGGAACGGACTTCTCGTTTCATTTCTGCTGTAGCTAGGCGTCCTTCTTTTTCCGTGGATCGGAAGCCTACACGGGGTCGTACTTCCAAACCCACCCAGCAGGAGGGTTTTCCTCAGAATGATTTTCGTGGCCTCGACAAACCTCCAAAAAGAGGCCGTGGCCGCCGTTTCACTCGTGGGAAATCAGGTTCCAGACGTGGTGGGGCGTCCAACAAATGACTATCCGACTTCCGTTTCCAATCACGTCAAAGATTTTCAACTGCCCGCTTTTCTTCCTTACAGTCATCCGGTCGTGGGCGGACGTCTTCAACATTTCTGCGAGAATTGGCGTCTTATAACGGACGACGACTGGATTATAAAGACCTTGAAGGAGGGGTTCCTCTTCAATTTCCAGTCCCGACCCAGACTCATCTCTCGGCCCCGTCCCTCCCGACTGCCAGTTCCCGCAGGTCATGTACAGATGCTCCTGTCCTCTGTCGCCACACTTATCACCAAGGGTGCCGTCAGAGAGCTTCCACAAGATGAAGACAGCGTAGGATTCTACAGTCATGTTTTCCTGGTTCCGAAGAAAGATTCGGACCAGATGAGGATGGTAATCGATCTCAAAATATTGAACAAGCTTCATCTAGTAACTCCTCCTCATTTCAAGATGGCGTCTGTATCATCGATTCGGGCCCGCGTACATCATCTGGATTGGTTGGCCTCAATCGATCTACAGGACGCCTACCTCCATATTCCTATTCATCCTCGTCATCGGCGTTTCCTTCGTTTCGTCGTCAACGATCGTCGGTTCGAGTGGCAAGTCCTCCCGTTCGGAGTCAACGTCGCCCCTTGGCTATTCACCAGTCATGGCGTTTCTCCATCTTCGTGGCATTCACATCGAGGTATATATAGACGATATCCTCATGTGGGCTGCAGACAAGGACCGTCTCAACGCGCAGGTCCGCTTCACACTGCTTGTTCTACGTCATCTCGGCTTCATTCCTCATCCTCTGAAGTCGGAGTTGGTTCCAGCGCAAATTCGCCGTTACATCGGGGCGGTGTTCGATACTCGTCTACAACTGGTACGCCCTCCAGAGGACCGTTGGACCAAAATTCAGGTGCTGATACTAAGGTTTTTGTCATCAGCGTATCAGACACGACAACAGTGGCAAAGCCTTCTGGGTTTACTCACTTCCACGCAGGATCTTACTCATTACGGTCGTCTCCAAGTTCGGCCACTGCAGTACCATCTGTCTCCTTATCTTCAGAGGTCATCTCTCAATCCTGCTGTTCCGGTATTGACGTCTCTACATCCACATCTGATTTGGTGGCAGTCCCGCCACAACGTCATGCGGGGAGTTCCGTTCCGTTTTCCTACTCCGGATCACCATCTCTACACCGATGCTTCCGAGACCGGCTGGGGAGCCCATCTGGACGATCTGGAGGTCTCCGGCAGATGGTCGACTTTGGATGCCAGACTTCACATCAACCTTCTGGAGATGAAGGCAGTCATCCTTGCAGTTCAACATTGGAGTTGCCGTCTCATGAATTCGTCCCTCCTCATAGCTACGGACAACTCTACGGTCATTGCCCACATCAACAAGATGGGTACCACCCGATCTTTCTCAACGTTTCGACTGGTGTGGGATCTTTTTGACTGGGCTCTCATTCATCACTGTCATCTCAATGCTCGCCATGTCCCGGGTCGGCTCAATGTCTTAGCGGACCGCCTGTCTCGTCCCGACACCGTCCTTCAGACCGAATGGCAACTTCATCCGGAGGTTTTCCGTCAGATCTGCAGCATTTGGGATCCCCCATTGATCGACCTGTTTGCGACGAGAAACAACGCGCAGCTGGCCCTCTTCGTCAGTCCGATTCGGGATCCTCAAGCCTTCGCCATCGACGCTCTTTCGATCAACTGGGACAACTTTCTGGCTTATGCCTACCCACCGATGGCCCTCATTCTGGAAGTTCTCCAAAAGATTGCCCAACACGACTGCGTCGTGCTGCTCGTGGTTCCGTGGTGGCCTCGTCGTCAGTGGTTTCCGGTTCTGCTTCCACGGCGCCGCCACGTCGTCTTCCAGTTTGGCCCAGCCTGTTGCGTCAACCTCACGGGATATTTCATCACAACCCGCGCTGGCTCAACTTACACGTCTGCAGACTATCCAGAGTGCACTCTCTGTCCAAGGATTTTCAGCTGAAGTTGCACAGTCGATGGTTTCAGCCAACCGATCTTCCACATCGCAGCTCTGTGAGGCGAAATGGGCCTATTTATTTCCCAAATCGTAAACCTGCTTTGATTAATGCCTAATCTCCACTAGGAAGAACAATACAAACTGTTAAAACGGAAGTTAAAACTAAAAGTTGTCTCCCCTTAGGGGGTTGTCCGCCCCTAGGGGAGCTCTCCCATTCATCCCAGCCAGGCTACTATATAAGCTCTGCTCATACCCATTCATATCCTCTTTCTCAGTTTGTACTCGACCAGTGCACATCTAGGAAGTGTTAAAGCAATACAGCTGTGTTGTTGTTGTAACCGCCGGTTATATCCTTTTTGAAGATTGACTTGTGTTTCTTTTTCGGGAAATTCTTCTTACATTTGTATGTCTGAGGTTTCTGTTCCGATTTCTAATTCTTGTCGCGCGTGTGGGCAAGTGTTGTCCCGTTTGGACGCCCACACGGTTTGTTTTGCTTGTAAAGATTTGTATTATCGCCAAACCACGTGTGCGGAATGTTTGTTACGGGATTCGCCTGGAAGAAATATGCCCAGGCCCGTCGTGCTTACTTGTACGTGCGTCTGAGGATTCTACACTATCGGAGATCGATAGACGGCTCTTAGAAATTTCGTTTAGGATTTGTCTCATAGATTTCAAAGTCCAGTTTTATCGGCGTCTGTAATTATTCCACCTGTGGTACCGGCCAACAGGAGGATAATTTTCAACTTCTAGACAGTCTGACCTTTACCGGTTTTGCTTTGTCTGGAGTCCCTGTCAAACCGGCTCCATTGTTCAGCTCAACAAAGGCTTCTAGAGCCAGGTCGGTTTTATCGGAGCGATCCATTGTCTCCATCGGACAAAAGAATTCGACTTCACCGTAAATCTAGGAGAAGGTCTATAAACCTTTTCCTAAACTTGTTACGTCTATTGCGGTTAAATAAATAATATTTCCTGGGATAATTTTTGTCTGACATTTTATCCTGGTTGTTCCTAAAATTTTGTCGCTTAGACCCTCACACGGTTTGCTACCGTCAGCCACTTGTTCAGTGTCTTCGGACGTTAGTCGCTAAAATAATTTGCTCTTGTCGGAGTTTTTCAAAATTTTTAGCCATGATTTTTCTATATCTTGAAATGAACGTCCGACGATTTTTCTAAAAGTGGATCTGAAATCCCACGCTTAACTATGAACACAGTCTGCGTAATACTAGACAGTGTGTATTCAATTTCGCGGTCTCCACAACCAACAGTGGGTTTCGGTCCGCTGTGTTAGTATGTGGGACTTTGTATGAGTGGTTGACTTGTTCAGCTTGTTCCACTTTGTTTGGACAACAAGGATTCTGTCGGCGGGGCTTTGGTGTGGGACCTCCCTTGAAAAAGGTAATATCCTGGACAAAAGTCTGACAATGCAAGTTTCAGCAGATCTTTTGTCAATTATGTTTCGTGAGTCTTATGCCAATTCGTTGCCATTCTTTCCTTAGCCCGGGCTCTCGCGATCCCGTGTGGTTATCGGTCAGTATGTGAGTCTATGGTGACCGAGTTATTTTGTCGGGATCTGTACGATAGACGAACAAGTTTTAGCTTCGTGGATTCTCGAATTTTATGCATTAAATCTTCGGTTGTATAGTGAAATGTACTTCCGCCAGACGCGACAGGTTCGTTTTTTCCCCGCCGGGGAGATCCGATTCTTTATAAGCAGTCCGTCAATTTCCATGTTGTTGTTGTTGTTCGGACTGTACAGTTTTTGATAGTCACTTTCATGCATTCAGTTCATTGTTCCTACCAAAATGTAACCTCTTGTTATATCAAGTATTATTATGTTTATTTGATATCCTGTGATCAAGAGAGAACTTAAGAGGTTTTTCTCTGCCTTGCATGCTTACGTTGTTGTTGTGTTTGTGTTCATCGCCACAACTCAAGCCTGTACGCTACGACTTTTTGTTACATTTTAATGAGCTTCTTTACTACTCTCTTTATGTAATTAAGCGTGTGTTGAGCAACAAAAGAGATCACGTGTGTTCTGTATTTTGTTTTGATAATAGCAGGAGTGCTATAAATCGCTCCCCTAATGTCGTTTTTGGAGTGTATATCACTCCTGAAGCCATTCAGTATGTAGAGAAGTGGTTGTAAGGAGTGTTGTTTCCACTCTCCTGGATCAATTTTAGGAGAGTGTGATGTGATCACGCTCCTCAAAAACGAATAACTGGTGTTTGTTTATTGTGAATCTGTGCTATTTCTTTGAAACACAAATTTCTGTTACTAAACATTCTGATGTGTATATTTCACACCAAATTGGCCCATTTGTATTCTGTTTTACATTTACAATTCAGATTGGGTTGAGCTTTAATTTTATTATCTTCTCTCTGAGAAATTTATATTATTAGCTTGAGTGTGAGTGTATTTCTCCGAGAAATCTTTAGAAATACTCTCGTTCAACGATACGTGGAGGTTTTATTGATCTTCTCCTGGTCTGTTGGCCGGGCAAAGATCAAGCCTGAAGTCTTCTCGATCTTCTGCCGTGGGACAGCATTAGACTGTTTCATCGAGCGGTCTTCTTGTATTTTGAGCCCTGCGCAAGGATGTCACGCAAACTCGTGAAGTGTTCTATTGTTTTCTTCCGAGTATGATTATCGGTACAGTCTACATGAACAACAGACTGCTCTTTAGCAATGTTCTTTACTGTTGTTTCTTCTCGACAGCTTGTTCGTGTTAGGTCATTTCAAATTCTGAATTTTAATGACCTTACTTTATCTGCCGGCGAGAATCTTCAAATGTATTTCCTCTCGTCGGGAATTTTAAATTCTTTGAGGATCTTTCTAGTTTACGTCGAAATCTCTTAGTTCTGGATGTCGGTGATGTTACTACCAGCGGAGTTACGTTTGTGATTAACGCTAGGAACATTTAATATGTTCATCTCCTCTGCGTTTTCTAATTTCATTACACCTCAACGACGTTCCATTATGTCGTCTCGTTGACGTCGTTTCTCGTACTTTATAGGGTGTATCCTACTCCATTGTGAGCATGTATGTACTTTATGTTGAAGCAAATGGGGAAATCACTACGCGTTCACAACGTTTCTCCCGTTTTTCACATTTACATCATTCTGTTACACCTTGACGAGGTTCCATTACGCCGTCACGTCTTTCTCATACACTTGTGCGTCGTTCTCGTACATCTGTTAGACGTTCCGATACGCCATAACGCCGTTCTTCACGTCATTTCTTCTGTGCCTCCATCATTTTGCGAGATGCATAGTTTACATCCATTCATTTTCGTTTTTGCGGCGTTTTCCTACGATTCACCATCGTCGGTCGTCAGTGGGAGTGGAACTCCTTCCGTTCAAAGTCAACCTTCCCCTTGTATCAATTCAGCTCGGGGCTTTCACATCGAGGGTTACTTAGGTTCGTCGTTACTTTGGGGGCAGTTTTTCGACTCTCTCCATCAAGTACTTTGTCCTCGTATAGACCGTTGGACCAGTCTTTTAGACTTTGGCATTTTAGTTCTGTCATCAACTGATAGAGTTTTCATTAAAAAAAACAAAAACAAAAACAAAAACAAAACAAACAGGACCTTACTCATTACGTTCGTTTTTCGGGTTTGGTCACTGCAGTGGATTTATTCGTCCTGGTGCGAGTATGTGATGCCCATCCTGACTGCCTCCTTTTTCCCCCTGTAACTGACTTCTTCCTTCACCTTTATCGTGATATGAAGTTCTAATCAGCACCTTTTAAGCATTCCGGTCTGCTTGAGGCTAGGGTTTCCGGCATCGGGATTAGTCTAAACGACATTATCTCTGCGCTCATTCCGGCTTTCGCTTTTCAGTTTCGCCGTTCTCGCTAGCTGTTACCGGAATGGGATATTGTTTTGGTTCTGTGTGCTCTGGTTCGTCCGACCTTTGAACCTTTACAGTCCGCCTCTTTTGAGGTTGTTTTCCTACAAGTCTGCATTTTCTGGCGGCTTTTGCTTTGGCGTCTAGAGTGTCTGATCTTCATGTTCTTGAGAGATCATCTATTACCTGGACGGCGGATTGGTCTCGTATCTCCTTTCGACCCGTCCCCGAGTTCATCGCCAAAATGAGTCTGTTCGCCTAGGTCCGTGTGCTCAACGTTTGTATTCCATCCCTGCGCTATCAGACTTCAAACATGACCTTGTAGATGACCTTCTGTTATGCCCTGTTCGAGCCATGCGCCACTATCTCACTCGTACCGATCCCGATCGGGGCTCTCGTCGTCTATTATTCTTGTCCCTTCGGCCGTTCTGCAGTGCGTGATATTACTAAGAATACCATTGCTTCTTGGTTGAAGAAGATCATTAAGTGGTCATATCATGGCCATTGACGCGCCCCCTTTGTTGTCTACTGCTTCTTCTCATGAAATTCGTGCCATCGCTACGCCATGGCCTTTATGGAAGAACTTGTCCCTTCATGACATTGTCCAGTCCTGCGCATGGACTGCAAATTCTACCTTCACAAATTGCTATCTGAGGGATATGTCAGTGCAATCAGATAGAATGTCCACGCTTGGGCCGCTGGTGGCTGCCCAGCACGTGGTCAATTAACTTGCAAAAAAAGAGGGGGGGGGCATTTCTCATCAGCGCAGCAAGTCAGCCAGCTTGCTGCATCATCTTCAGTCATATATGTCCACCATACTACATGATCACCTCAATAGGTCAGTCAGCCATCTTACAAGACCGGTATCATCGGTGAGTATGGTTTAGACATGGTTACTATTCTATTGAGTATGGTGTACCACTTTTACAATCAAGTTTTTTGATTTAATCCATGAGTATCTTCAGCGTCTTCGACCTGGGTTCTCTTTGGGTAGTTTTAGTGTGCTGTTAGCCTATAGTCAACCAGCTTACGGCTTCATCGCTGCTATTCAGTAATTTTATGTCCACATACTAAATGATCACCTATGAGAAGTATTAGGTCAGCTTGCCAGCCGCCGACTCTCGAGTCATCTATCAAGGCCTGACACAATGATGAGTTTTAATCTTTTCCCTTAAAAAAAGAATAAAAAAGTCTGCGGATTTGCTTGTGTCATTTCAGGTTAAAGCTATAACCTTCTTCCAGATCATCTCAGCTGAGTCACCTTCGGTCAACTCAAGAGTCCAACGTACAAGACAGGGACTAAAGTACAGACTGTTGACGTTGAATGGAGAGTAGATTCAGGGCAGCCGTTGTCAAGACCTGTTCAAGCTTCAAGGACTAAAGTACAGAGAGTTGACATGAGACGGCTTATGGACTAAGGGTGGTGTAAGATGATCACCATGTATGCTACGGGTAGCAGTGCTTTCGCCTCTTCCCTGTTCATACATCACTTACCAAACGGGTACTCTCGTCGCCTAAGGGCCTTGGTTTCCTTCATATTGGTAATATTGTGTACCACA